>JXCR01138389.1:12137-29552 GCA_002079205.1 Phalaenopsis hybrid cultivar | reverse complement strand
CAACACCCAAAATCGTTCTTGATCAAAATCATACGTAGGCTTTACACTAGGACTAAGGGCTCAATCCCTAGCCTCCTTGGATCCCAACGAACGTGCCAAGACTCTCTGATTGAAGCTTCACTTCTCAGAGCCAAGGTATAAAACTTCTCTTATTCCCGAGCCTATTTGAACTCTCCATTTGTTTTGAGTTATTTCATGGCATCATAACCATATGGATATGTTCCTCTAGTCTAGATGAGAATTTAAAAAAAAATTCATCTAATTTGGATAAGAAATGAGAGAGATCTTAAGTCTAGAAGATGGATAGTTCTCGGGCTAGGATATTTAGGACGACAACGGAGCGCCGTTCATTCACGCGTGTATCGGATGGATGGTCAAAATCAAGCCGGACAGCGCTTTAGAACATAAACCGCGGCCCGAGTCAGCGCTGAGGTGGACAGCAGCGTTGAATGGGAGCGCGCCGCATGGAGCTTCGGAGCCGCCAAAGGTTGAAATGGCGCCGCGCGTTAAAATAGATAAATAGGGATTTAATTAATTCAAAAAATGATCCTTAACTTAAAAAATTTATATCTTGGTGTAGAAAAATCACAAAAATAAATTAAAAAACACCCTCTTACTCAGTGAACACAGGAGAATAATGTGGAAATAATTTTGAGTCCATGTGATGCATATTTTATTTTTAATTATTTAAACACTGATTTGGATTTTTCGATTCTCCACGCATGTAGTAATCACACTATGGATTGAAANATGTGGAAATAATTTTGAGTCCATGTGATGCATATTTTATTTTTAATTATTTAAACACTGATTTGGATTTTTTGATTCTCCATGCATGTAGTAATCACACTATGGCTTGAACTTTTAGCATGTTGTTGCCTCTATCTTAGAGAACATTCCCTAATTTTTCCAAAGTCAAAGGAGGTCCTTAGGCAGAGAATCATATTTTTCAAGTTTATGTGCAGTATTTGCTTGAAATAATCATGGAAATTAGAATGTTACTTAGAAAAATCCAAGAAAATTTTGGAAGGTTTATTATGATAAGAGAACCTTTAGGAAAATTTCTCATGAGCCAAGTCATTCAAAATACACCTAATCTTTACAAACCCAAAATCACTAAGATAATTAATTTTGAAAAATAAAAACAACAAAATGACTTGATTTTTCATTTCCACTATTATTTAAGATCCAAAGAACTCACCATAAAAGTCCTAAAGTATTTTGATTTCATTTGGTAACTTAAGTTGATTTTTAAGATAAATAACATTTTTGGCACTTAAATGATTTTTAAAAATCAAAATATAACTAAAAAATTTATAAAACTTATTTTTTTTTAGTTCTCTANTTGATTTCATTTGGTAACTTAAGTTGATTTTTAAGATAAATAACATTTTTGGCACTTAAATGATTTTTAAAATCAAAATATAACTAAAAAATTTATAAAACTTATTTTTTTTTTAGTTCACTATGATCAGGGGTATTTTATAAAAATGAAATGATATTTAAAATAAAATTCTTGATTTTAGCCTTTTTTAGGATATTTTATAAAAATAAAATAATATTTAAAATAAAAACTTAATTTTTGGCCTATTTTAATTATTTAAATAATTAAAAATCCCTAAAAATCACAAAAATAATAAAACTCATGGAAATGTTCTAAATTGTTTTCTAAGCACTTAGGAACTATTAGAATATTTTTATTGGTTTTCTAAATAAAGAAACTGAATTTCAAAGCTAAAAATTAATTTTTAAAGGCTAAAAATGAGTTTTCACTAAAAATAATTCCAATAAATCAAATAAATTTTAGAAAAATATAAATTCTTCTCCTCTGAGTTCTCTGGCCTTAGGAGGACNCTAAAAATTAATTTTTAAAGGCTAAAAATGAGTTTTCACTAAAAATAATTCCAATAAATCAAATTAAATTTAGAAAAATATAAATTCTTCTCCTCTGAGTTCTCTGGCCTTAGGAGGACTTTTAAAAAATATGAAACTTCATTTTCCACCTTTAAAATATTTTATATTTAATAAATACCCTAGAACTTAAACTAATTCTTAAAATTCAAATAAAACTTAAAAAATCATGAAGTTTAATCCAAAGGATTCTCTAGTCTTAAGTATACCTCCAATAAACATTTTAAAGGATTAGTATTTACCTTGGTAAAGTTAGGAATTTTCTTTAAAGAAATCCTATTTTGGCATGGCAATAATTTTATAAATTAAATTAAATTTTCGNTTAAAAAATCATGAAGTTTAATCCAAAGGATTCTCTAGTCTTAAGTATACCTCCAATAAACATTTTAAAGGACTAGTATTTACCTTGGTCAAGTTAGGAATTTTCTTTAAAGAAATGCTATTTTGGCATGGCAATAATTTTATAAATTAAATTAAATTTTCAAAAATCACATTTCTCCTCTGATGTCTTAATTGACCCATGAATGAGGTAGGATAAAAATTTCAAATTTATTTGGATGAAATTTGATGGATTATGAAGTGTTAGAGCCTTAGGGGCAAATGTGTAATTTTGGAAATTTAGCCTTACCTAGCATTTAGGCTTAATTCAAGGAGGGAAATGGTAACTCTGATCTTAATTTGGGATGTTTGAAACACAAGGGGTTAATTGATAGAAACCAACCTCACTCATTGAAAAGATAAGTTAATAAATTTCTAAATTATTAAAATTTGGAAGTTTATTAAAATAAAAGNAATTGAAAAGATAAGTTAATAAATTTCTAAATTATTAAAATTTGGAAGTTTATTAAAATAAAAATGAACCCATGGCTTAGGGGTATGACTTTTGTAAGTCAATAATTAATCAATTTAATACCCCTATTTTGATTTTCAAATAAAATTCAAATCATGAATCAAGACCACCTAAAGCTTAACCTTTTTAAAACTGATTAAAACACTCACTTAGGTCTTAAGGGCTTAGTATTGACTTAGGATAAATCAAGTTTCATTTAAATGAGGATTAGAAAAACAAACTCAATTAAAAATAGAACATCTTTCAAACACTACAAGCCCAAGTCAAAATTTGGCGAAGTGTTCCAATAACACTAACTTGCCTCTTCAAGGGTCTTCACCCACATAATCTTAAAAATTAAATTGCAGATGATAATTATCTTATTGTTAGGGATGATTAATACATCAATGTTCATTGAGACCCAGGGGTATTTACAGGATGAATTATTAAGCAACATAATAAGTTTAAAAGAACTCAGGATTTTCCACTNTGACTTTGCTCATTTAAGATGTGATTAACTATAGGGGTTTGCCCTTATAGGAAGCATGTCTGAACCTAGACTAATATAAACCCTATTTAATTCTTTATATTAATTAGGGGAACTTGTCGGCAAATACAAAGGTTTCACAGACCAAATAAATGTCATATATTCCTTAGTTGATTTGATCGAGCCTCATCCTCAAGTCTTGTGTTTATCCTTCGTAATAGATACAAAATCTGATGTACAACACTCTTTCATTTAAACTATGAAAAATATGGGGTCAGTTTGATTTCATATTTTTCTTAAAACTAAATATATATGTAAATTAAAATGTCCTTCCAAAGCGGGCGATGAGATTTCGATTCCAGTGACCAAAAGTTTCTTACAGGCAACTCTCCAACCGAAAATAGCACTGACATCTGTCGNCATAAGACTTTCCTATTGACTATTCTTAGAAAACTAGACATAGAACCCTCACCATTAGAAATTATACACTCCCTTTACTCAACTTGAAGTTCCACATATTGGTCCTAACCTCTAGCACTTAGTAGGTGAGGTCACTATGGGGGAACTCAAGATGAGTCACCCTTAGTACTGCTGGACCTTAGGGTTGACCCTGGGTGTTGTTCTAGGGCTAAGGAACTCACTTGCAATCACTTACACTCACAATCACTCACTATCCTAAACTTAAATTTCTAGGCTCTGGTCCCTTGATACTTTTGGGAGACTCATGTAGGTGGTCCCCTAAACCCACTAGCCCTAGGCTATGGTTTGCCTAAGAACACTACATAGAAGACCCAAAATGGGGTTTCTATTGGTCCATGGCTTATTAATAGTGGTCNGGGAGACTCATGTAGGTGGTCCCCTAAACCCACTAGCCCTAGGCTATGGTTTGCCTAAGAACACTACATAGAGGACCCAAAATGGGGTTTCTATTGGTCCATGGCTTATTAATAGTGGTCGGTACTCTAACTCTACCAAGACACCCAACCTAGCCTTTTGCCCCTAAATTCCCCCGAATTACCTAGATACCCTTTGGGCCCCAAATTTGGCCAAAATTTCCAAATCTACCCAAAATACCTAACTTGGTTCAAAAATCATTTCAAACACCTTGAAAACCCAAACTACCCAAAATCACCGAAATTGGCCAAATTACTAAAATACCCCTCCTTACCCCAAAATTCCAAAAATTCCAAAAAATCCCAAAAATTCCAAAAACCTCCCAAATATTCTTAATTTAATTTTTATCTACTATCACATGACTCAATTTGACCATCTTTAATCAAAACCCCCAAATTGCCCTTTAAAGGCCCATGTTTTTCCCAAATCACCTCAAATGTCTATCCAATTGGTCTCAAATTCCCCCAATTTCAATTATAAACTCAAATTCACTGTTGATATGACAAATCTAGATCAAATCCTAGCTCAATTGGTTCATGATTTGAACCTAATTTTGAGCTAAACAAAAAATCCAATTTTGGCCTTATGGCTTGGTTCCACCAAATTAAACCCACAGTCCACTTAATTGGCAAAAATTTGTGTTGAGAAACCTTCATAACATCCCCATACATCAAAATTGACCTTCCATTGGCCTTGGTGAGACCTCAATTTCATTTGATTTCAACTTAAGTCCAAAAGCCCCAAATTTGCCCCAAATTGGCCATGTCTCAAAATCTCACCAAATTGATGGCCTTAGCCCCAAATTTTCCACTCCATTCCTTCATGAAAAATCTTCACAACAGCTCCCTTGATCATTTAAACCATTTAATTTGGACTTAGCCCAATGATAGCCCAACCTAGACCCATGTCTAGCCCAACATGATCAAATTGACCAAATTTCAAAAATCCCTCAAATTGAGCTACCTATTGGACTCAAAATCACTTCAAACCTTCACCAAAGATCTTCATAACAATCATCTACACAATATTGATCAATAAATTGGGTCAATTTACATGGATAACCTTGCCTAAACCCAGACTTTGATCATTTGAACCCATGCATTAAATATGACCAAACCATTTTAAAAACAATCAAATTAACTCCACCTCAGCCATTGGTTAGACCCTAAGACTGAGCTAAAACCAATCTAACCACCTAAACTAAGCCATGGACAAAAAGTCCCCCAAATTAAGAGATCTTATTTCCAAAAATACACATGCTTAAGATACCCTTACCAAAACTAAACCCCATTGCATTAAATTGCTTTGACAGGTTCCTTTGAATGCCCTGAGTTCCTATTCACCTCCCCCTACCATGGTCGGTCGGCCTAGTCGCCAGAGAAGCTCAAAAGCAAGAGCCACCCCCATGGAACTTCACCCAAATAAAACCTAGAGGCCAGCTCAGCCAGATTAAATTGAAGAGCTCCTCTTCCCTCCACCTAAGCAGTACAATGCACCCCCTAATTGGCCATGACAGTCACCCCTTAGCAATTTTTTTAAAAAGCACCTCCCACGGCCATGGAAGGTGGTGCTAAAAATTTCTTAGAGAGACCTCCCCAAACTGATCGCCGAGCTTCCCTAAGATTCCCTCAGTGCATTCCAATTGTTTTCCCTCACCAATTTCCACTGTCGAAGTTCAATTTTGAGCTCAAAATCTTGCTGGAAATCAGGACAAAGTCCAATACACCTCCACAGTCTACCAAACTCAAATTAAATTCACCCACACCTTCACAACAGTGAAAGAAGCTTAAAACCCCATCAAATTACCCTCTCACAGAGTCTCTACCATAGCTCTAGACCAAAACCCAAATCTGGTTGTGATTGAAATCATACCTAGGCCTTACACCAAGACCAGGGACTCAATCCCTAGCTTCTTTGGATCACAATGAATGTGTCAAGACTCTCTGATTGAAGCCTTTCTTCTCAGAGCAAAGGTATAAATCTCTCCCCCTCCCGAGCCTCTTTTAATTCTCCATTTGCTTAGAGTTAATTTGATAGCTTGATCACCTTATGGATGTGTTTGTCTAGTCTAGACGAGTGTTTTAAAAAAAGTTCATCCAATTTTGTTAAGAAATGAGAAAGATCTTAAGGCTAGAAGATGGACGGTTCTCAGGCTAGGCTATCGGGGACGATGATGGAGCGTCGTCCGATCGCGCGTGTATCAGATGGACAGTTGAGATGAAGCCGAACAACGCTCCCTTGCACAAATAGCGGGATGCGTGGCTGCTTATGTGGATGACAGCGTCAAATGGGAGCGTGCCGCGTGGAATTTGGAACTACTTAGAATCTACATGGTGTCACGCTGTTTAAATAGATAAATAAGGATTTTTCCTATTTATTTAAATACCCCTAACTTCAAAAATCTATATCTTGGTGTAGAAAAATCACAAAAATAAAATAAAAATACCCTCTTACTCAGTAAACAGAGGAAAACAATGTGAAGATAATTTGGAGTCCATTTGATGTAAATTTTATTTTTAATTAATTAAATACTGATTTGGATGTTTTGATTCTCCATGCATGTAGTAATCACACTATGGCTTAAAATTTTAGCATGTTGTTGCCTCCGTCTTAGAGAACATTCTTTGATTTTTCTAAAGTCATAGGAGGTCCCTAGATAGAGAATCATATTTTTCAAGTTTATGTGCATTATTTGGTTAAAATAATCATGGAAATTAGTATGTTGCCTAGAAAAATTCAAGAAAATTTTGGGAGGTTTGTGATGACTAGAGACCCTTTAAGAAAATGTCTCATGAGTCAAGTCATTCAAAATGCACCTAATCTTCACAAACTCTAAATCAAAAACATAATTAATTTTGAAAAATACAAACAACAAAATGACTTGATTTTTGATCGCCACTATTGTTTAGAATCCAAAAAACTCACCATAAAAATCCCAAAGTATTTTGAGTTCATTGGGTAAATTAAGTTGACTTTTAAAGATAAACAACATTTTTGGCACTTAAATAATTTTTAAAAATCAAAACATAACTCAAAATACTATAAAAACTTGTTTTCTTTTAGTTCTCTATGATCAGGGGTATTTTTCTATAAATAAAATGGTATTTAAAATAAAAACTTCATTTTTAGCCTATTTTAAATATTTAAATAATTAAAAATCCATAAAAACCACAAAAATAATAAATATCATGGAAATGTTCTAAATTGCTTCCTAAGCACTTAGGAATAATTAGAATATTTTTCCAAATTTTCTAAATAAAGGTACTAAATTTCAAAGCTTAAAAATATTTTTTAAAGGCTAAAATGGGTTTTTGCTAAGAACAATTCCAATAAATCAAATAAAACTTTCTCCTTTAAGTTCTCTGACCTTTGGAGGATTTTTCAAAAATATAAAACTTAATTTTCTCCATTTAAAATATTTTATATTTAATAAATATCCCATAACTTAAAATAATTCTTAAAATTCAAATAAAATTCAGAACATCATCAAATTTGGTCCAAAGGCTTCTCTGGTCTAGGTCTACCTTTAGTAAAAATTTGAAGGAATTAGGATGTACCTTGGTCAAGTTAGGAATTTTCTTTGAAAAATAATATTTTTGCATGAAAATAATTATATAAATTAAATTAAATTTTGAAAAATAAATATTTTCTCCTCTGATGTCTTAATTGACCCATGAATGAGGTAGGATAATAATTTTAAAGACATTTAAATTAAATTTGATAAATTATGAAGTGTTAGAGCCTTAAGGACAAATGTGTGATTTTGGAAATTTAGCCTTAATTAACAATTAGACTTAATTCAAGGTGGAAAATGGGCAACCTCTGATCTTAATCAGTTTATTTGAATGTTTGAAACATAAGGGGTTAATTGGTAGAAACCAATCTCACTTTTCTAATTGAAAATATGAGTTAATAAATTTCTAAATTATTAAAATTTGAAAGTTTATTAAAATAGAATGAACCCAGGACTTAGGGGTATGACTTTTGAAGTCAATAATTAATCAATTTAATACCCCTATTTTGATTTTCAAATAAAATTCAAATCATGAATCATGACCACCTAAAGCTTAACCTTTTTAAAACTGATTAAAACACTCACTTAGGTCTTAAGGGCTTAGTATTGACTTAGGATAAATCAAGTTTCATTTAAATGAGGATTAGAAAAACAAACTCAATTAAAAATAGAACATCTTTCAAACACTACAAGCCCAAGTCAAAATTTGGCGAAGTGTTCCAATAACACTAACTTTCCTCTTCAAGGGTCTTCACCCACATAATCTTAAAAATTAAATTGCAGATGATAATTATCTTATTGTTAGGGATGATTAATACATCAATGTTCATTGAGACCCAAGGGTATTTACAGGATGAATTATTAAGCAACATAATAAGTTTAAAAGGACTCAGGATTTTCCACCGGGCAGCGAGAGAGTAGCACAAACTTGCTTCTTTCTCTAGATCTTCTGGATACCTCGGAGATCTACTAAACTTAATATATTTTGCTTGACAACATGATCCTTAATTAAACTCCTAAGGACCCACCAAGATATGACCTAGGGTTAGGTAGGTCGTCAAAATTTTACTTCCCTGTTTCATATAAACTACCTTAACATGCCTTTTGAGTTTTAGGTGGTGGAACGAGAAGACTCGTCAGGTATGCTTTTACAGTTTTTAGCGTTGCCTTTCTTGTACCTTCATACTGTACTTTTATACCTGCAAACTTACATGCTAAACAACGATGCCACCCTGCATGAAAACTAAAATTGTTAGGATAGCCATAAAATTAAAACCCAAAATTAAAACTAAAATCAACCAAGATAAAATTCACCCCCACAACATTCAAAATATAAAAGCAAAATTTAATCACAAACATCATATAAAACCACAACTTTAACTTAATTAAGATGTCTCTATTTGATGATCGACTAAAACTAAAATCAACCAAGATAAAATTCACCCCCACAACATTCAAAATATAAAACAATTCAATTTAATCACAAACATCACACAAAACTATAATTGCAACTAAATTAAGATGTCTCTATCGGAGGATCAGGAATCCCTCAGAGGAGGTAACCTACGGTTGCTAACGAGGCTTCCCATNTTAAGATGTCTCTATCGGATGATCAGGAATCCCTCAGAGGAGGTAACCTACGGTTGCTAACGAGGCTTCCTACGTTCTAATTGAAATTATGGAACTCATTAAGTTGAGTTTAGTAAGTTCATTTGGACTAAGTGAATCCAATAGAAAATAGTGGTGCCGGAATGAGGGAACCGTAGGATCCTAACCGGTGTCGCTCTAATCAACTTTAACATGCCCCATAAAATTTAAAGAACTTCCACCATAGGGCTACCTGATTTGATATTATAACTTAACATGCTAGAAAACTCAAACTCGTCACAACAAGGAGCTTGGAGCTAGCATGGTGGGTAGCACGACCACCTTTAACAACAAAACCTGTCTTCCCCATCCAAACCAATCTTCCTTCCTTAGATATAAACAACAAAGTCATAGGACTTTGAGGTTACTTTCTTATGTAACATAAATCCTCACCTTATCTTTAGGCCTTTGTATAGTCCTGCTATAAAATATAAGCCCTAAGTCGTCTTAGGATTCCGAGGTTGTCATTTGCACGACCTAAATCCTCATATCTTCAAGGTTATTTGTGTGATCTTTTCACACGAATGTAAGCCCTAACTAATAAAATTGGTAGGATGAAACACCTAAATATTTCTCCTCAGAAATGAAGCCAAGCATTAGGATAGCTTGGGAATTCATCGAGGTTCCCCTCTGTATCCATGACATCGCCTAATTCTTCATCCTTTGGACTCTACAACAAATGTTCCAACTTTGAACTGATCCCCTTTCACACCTCTACGTCCGATCTCATTGAAAAGTCCTACCCTTTGAAACTTCTTGAAGATAATATTTCCTGATTTTTATCGAGAGTCTTCTTAGGTGACTTTGCTCATTTAAGATGTGATTAACTATAGGGGTTTGCCCTTATAGGAAGCATGTCTGAACCTAGACTAATATAAACCCTATTTAATTCTTTATATTAATTAGGGGAACTTGTCGGCAAATACAAAGGTTTCACAGACCAAATAAATGTCATATATTCCTTAGTTGATTTGATCGAGCCTCATCCTCAAGTCTTGTGTTTATCCTTCGTAATAGATACAAAATCTGATGTACAACACTCTTTCATTTAAACTATGAAAAATATGGGGTCAGTTTGATTTCATATTTTTCTAAAACTAAATATATATGTAAATTAAAATGTCCTTCCAAAGTGGGCGATGAGATTTCGATTCCAGTGACCAAAAGTTTCTTACAGGCAACTCTCCAACCAAAAATAGCGCTGACATCTATTGAATGGATGTTATAAGATATTTAAGTGAATGTCATTTCAAAACAACTTATGAAGAGAAATTTGAGATGAAAGAGTTGGAACACGAGCAAGAATGGGAATTAGATCAATATGATGATTTATATAAGGAAGATTTAAACTATGTTTGAGAAAGTTTTGAGGTTTTGGACATACAAAAGAAAGATACATCTTTTTTTCCATCAAATGAAAAACCTCCTGAACTTGAGTTGAAGTTGCTTCTTGAACTTTTGAAGTGTGTCATTTTAGGTGATTCCTCAACAATACCTGCTATAATTTCCTCAAAGTTTACTACAGAAGAAGAAGAGAGTTTGATGAAGATTTCAAAGAGTTATAAGAAAGCCTTTGGATGGACAATTGCTGATATTAAAGGAATCGGTCCTTCAATTGTATGCATAGAATTCAAATGGAAGAGAATTGTAAACCCAAGGCTGACCCTCAAAGGAGATTGAATCCTGTTATGAAAGAATTTATTAAGAAAGAAATTTTAAAGTGGTTAGATGTTGGAATAGTCTACCCTATTTTAGTAGGTTAGTCCAATTCTCTGCGTTCCTAAGAAAGGAGGAGTGACTGTGACTTTGAATGAACATAATGAGTTAATACCAGCAAGAGAAGTCACAGGATGGCGAATATAAATTGATTATAGAATACCATAAGGAATGATCATTTTCCACTAACCTTTCTAGATCAAATGCCAAAGTTAGTTACTTGAAGAAATATTTAATTAGAGCAGAATTTTGAAGAGGTGGTCGAAGCAACCCTTGATAAGAATGTAGGAAATAGCCCATGGACATGAAAATTCATTCAATTGGCTTATAAGGAGGGAAATTCTAGAAGATTCATTGAATGGAGACACATTTTTGAAGAGACACCGAGGCACCCCTTGGATTTTCATAAGAAAATATTTAGCTTTTCCAAGAAAAGGGTTAGCAACCATCCGCCAAAGTTTACCACCGCCGCCGCCACCGACCACCTTTATTTTAATTTTATTTTATTTTGAGTATTAGTTTGTATTGTGAGAGAAGGAAGAGAATTCAAAGCAACTTCAAGATATTTGGTGGAGTGAATTTGAGATAAGTGTTTATTTTTACGACTACACATGGTTTTTAATTTAGATTTCTTGTTTTTGTGCTTGATTTCTACTTTTAAACTCATGTGTGGTTGTGTTTTCTCCATGAATTCTGAGTAGTTTTCTTTATCTTTTTTCTTAAAATGATAAGTGATAAAATGTTTAAAGGAAGTTGGGTGAAGTATTAGTCTTCAATGTTTGAAGAAGTTGTGATGATTCAAGATCTTGCACATCATTTAATTCTTGATTTGGCCAATTAAGATGTTAAAACCTGTTGTGAGAACATGTAAGATCTGAGATGGTATTGTCTCAGTCAACAAGTAGTTGGAATCACATATTGATTTCATGAATGAGAATGTAGTTCATGGGGTTGAGTGCAAATAAATAAGGAAATATATTTTCAAGGGTGTAGAATTAGAGGAATTTAGAGTGATAGGCTAAAACCCCCAATTTGATTTATAGTTTTAGTTTTTGATACGAGATGTTAGCCCTCAGGTGGAGGGAGAAGAGGGAACTCTAGAGTGAGAGCTAGTATCTTCCCTGCATAACCGGANTTTGTAGTTTTAGGTTTTGATACGAGATGTTAGCCCTCAGGTGGAGGGAGAAGAGGGAACTCTAGAGTGAGAACTAGTATCTTCCCTGCATAACCAGCCTTCAAGACTATTAAAACTATAGATTAGTCAATGTTCTTTATAACATCTCTAGTAAGGGTAGAAAATATTATTGCTCTTATTTGGCACAACATTTTTAGCATACTTACAGAACTAAATTTATATATATATCACTGAAATGATAAGGAAAAATATTTATTACCTATATTGCTTTCATCTAGCGAGTATTTTAATTAAGTTAAATAGTGGCTCACTTTTTTTCAATTATCAAAAATCAGAAAAAGAATCAAACTTTCATTTCTNTTTATAACATCTCTAGTAAGGGTAGAAAATATTATTGCTCTTATTTGGCACAACATTTTTAGCATACTTACACAACTAAATTTATATATATATCACTGATTCATGATAAGGAAAAATATTTTTTACCTATATTGCTTTCATCTTGCGAGTATTTTAATTAAGTTAAATAGTGGCTCACTTTTTTTCAATTATCAAAAATCACAAAAAGAATCAAACTTTCATTTCCATTATAGCATCTTAAGTTGGAGTAAAAATATATATTGCCAAGTATTTTGTTATTCAAATCCAATCCTCTATGTGGGTTCGATATTTTGAAATTAATCAGAAGGTTCTATATTACTTGCTAACGATACGTCTACTTGCGTAGTATCCCATATTGAAATATTATAACTGCATTATTTTTTGCTTCATAGTGAAAAATTTACCTAGCCTTTGCTTTGGATCAAANGAAGGTTCTATATTACTTGCTAACGATACGTCTACTTGCGTAGTATCCCATATTGAAATATTATAACTGCATCATTTTTTGCTTCATAGTGAAAAATTTACCTAGCCTTTGCTTTGGATCAAGTTTTTGGTACTGTTGCAAATCAAGAATAACTATTAAAGAAATTAATCATATAATCACATAAATCACATTTTACATCTATTTATATAGAATTTTGGGATCTCTACCCTTCCCTCTTATTTATCTCAGATGGCTGTGATGAAGAAATCTACTCAGTTAACTCTTGAAAGAATCTTTAATCAATTTATGTGGGCTGGTCAGAGAAAAAAAACTCACTAGGTTAGTTGGAAGAAGGTCTGCAAGGCCACCAAGGCTGGTGGCTTGAGGCTTAAAAACTTTCCTCAAATCCTTCACATCAATATTTATAATCTTTAGATAAAATTTAGAGCACAAGATTCATTATGGGCTCAGTACATGATGGCAAATATTGTAAAGATCTTTATCCTGTCCTTCTAGAAAATTGGGGATTCAAAAATTTTGACCAATATACTGAAGGTCAGAACTGAGGTAAAAAACTCTTCATTTGGGAAGTGGGGTAAGGAAAAATTAACTTTTGGCTGCACAATTGGACTTTGGATGGTAGATTGGCTCTTAGCTACCATTTAGCTGTTGATGAATCTTTACAAGTGGCAGACCTTTGGATGGATGGGGGTTAGAATTTATTGGCTCTTTAGACACTGTGTGACTCTTCTCAGTTATCTAGTATCCAAAAAATCTCAATTGTTCAATCTAAGAAGGATAGAGTGGTAGTGAAAAAAAGTCAACCAAAAACTATGGCTGCCTTTATTGGGGGCACTTACTTCCTTAAGCAGGATGTCAGATGGGGTTCAAGGGTGTGGTGTAAATTCCAGTCACTATCAATGTCCTTTTTCTGTTGGAGGTTATTCCACAAGGTTCTTCCNTTGTTCAATCTAAGAAGGATAGAGTGGTAGTGAAAAAAAGTCAACCAAAAACTATGGCTGCCTTTATTGGGGACACTTACTTCCTTAAGCAGGATGTCAGATGGGGTTCAAGGGTGTGGTGCAAATTCCAGCCACTATCAATGTCCTTTTTCTGTTGGAGGTTATTCCACAAGGTTCTTCTCGCAGATGACATATTAAAATTGAAAAGATTAAGAGGTTCCTCTTGGTGTGTATTATGCCTGAAGGAGGAGGAGTCCCTGAACCATCTGTTTTTTAATTATTTGGTTGTGCAATAGGTATGGAGGCGCATCCTGTCAAAGTTTATGATCCTTACTCAGTAGCAGTCATAAGTGGATTTCTTTCAGTGCTAGGAAGAGTGGCTGGATTGCAATGTTTTTGTGGTGCCTTGTATTGTTGCATGGTTTGCGTGGATGGATAGAGATAATACCAAATTTGAGGAAACTAATTTGGAGGTCAATGGGATTCCTCACAATTGCTTAGCTTATATTCAAAAACTCTCAAAGTTTGAGAAATTTCCTGATATTCTATCTCAAGTTGCTCATAGAGTTTTCACTCCTCTCAAGCTTCCTTAAATTGGTTGGCANTGATATTCTATCTCAAGTTGCTCATAGAGTTTTCACTCCTCTCAAGCTTCCTTAAATTGGTTGGCACCCCCCCTCCCACCACTAAGGTATGTGTTAAATTTAATACAAATGACAGTTTCTTAGCCCCCATGCTGGTATGGAAGGATTTTTTAGGGATTGTAATGGTGTGTGCTTGCTCTTTTCTCATTCACCGGCTTGGGAAAGGGATCCTTTGAAAGTTGAAGCTCAGGCTATCTACTCGGTCATTCTGTTAGCAAGATAGTGTGGTATGAGGAAGCTCTGGGTGGAATTTGACCCTCTCATCTTAATCAATATATTGAATGGTATTAGTTGCTGTCCTTGACATCTAGTGTATTGGACTGCTGGTATCTGNGCAAGATAGTGTGGTATGAGGAAGCTCTGGGTGGAATTTGACCCTCTCATCTTAATCAATATATTGAATGGTCTTAGTTGCTGTCCTTGACATCTAGTGTATTGGACTGCTGGTATCTTATCCCAAAACTGCTTATATGCAACAGTATAACAATGACTTTAATTATAATTTTCATATATATTTTCTTATCTTACAACAGTGCAAAAAACTTGATCCTGAAGAAAATAAGAATTTAACTTTTCATTTTATATATATTGCGATACTACGCAAGTATACGTATTGTTATCAAGTAATGTAAGACTTTTTGATTAAGATCTGAATATCAAACCCACAGGGAGAATACACAATATGAACTTTTAAATAACTTTTTATTCTAAAAAATACAATTACTTAAACTACAAATATTTTTGCAGTATTTAAAATTCAAACTCTTTTGGTATTTTTGATATATTGGCAGAACAGTAACAATTAAAAAGATAACTTGAGTTTATGTAAAAGAGAAGTCTTAAATTTGAAAAATATCTTTCTCCTTATCATGAATCAGTAATAGGTATAGGAATTTTGTTGTGGAATGTATGCAAATTGTGTTGTACCAAATAGGAGCGATTATAATCTTTACCCTTACTAGAGATGCTATGAAGAAAATTGGCTAATTTAAAGTTTGAATAGTTCTGAAGACCAGCTAGGCAGGGAAAATACCAGCTCTCACTCTAGAGTTCCCTCGATTCCCTCTACCTGGGGGTTAACATCTCGTATCAGAAGCTAAAACTATAAACCAAGTTTGGAGCTTTAACCTGTCATTTTAAAGGCCTCTAACTCTATACCCTTTAATGATTATTTCCCTATTTATTTACACTAAAACATATGAATTACATTCACATTCATACAACCTCATGTGATTCTTTCAATATGTTGATTGAGACAATACCAGCCCGGTTCTTATATGTTCTAACAACAAATTTTAAAATCTAGATTGGCCAAATCAAGAATTAAATGAAGTTCATGGATTTAAGTCATCACAACTTCTTCCAATAATAAAATCAATACTCTCCACAACTTCCATCCAAACTTTAATTACTTATCAATTTATGGAGAAAGATAAGGAAAACTACTCAGAATTCATGGAGAAAATAAACCACACTTTAGTTTAAAAGTAAAAATCATTGTCAAACCAACAAGAAGTCTCGATTAAAACTAAAAGTAGTTTAAAACAAAAAGTGAAAACATATCTCAAATCCTCCACCAAACTCCTGAAGTTCCTTTGAATCTCTTCTATTTACAACACTCTTAACTCTCAAAATAAAACTAAAAACAAAAANTAAAACAAAAAGTGAAAACATATCTCAAATCCTCCACCAAACTCCTGAAGTTCCTTTGAATCTCTTCTATTTTACAACACTCTTAACTCTCAGAATAAAACTAAAAACAAAAAGAAAAAGTAAATTTTGTGGTGCTTGAATCTCTCCACAAGATTCTCTACTATCTTCTTCTGNAAACAAAAAGAAAAAGTAAATTTTGTGGTGCCTGAATCTCTCCACAAGATTCTCCACGATCTTCTTCTCAGGTCTCCAGCACTCTCTCCCTCTTCAAGCACCCACTTCAAATGTAAAAACTTCCTTTTATAAATCTCCAAAAGGTGCCTTGGAAATTCTTTAAAATTTTTCCACATTCAATAAATCCTCCAAATGATGCCTCCTTTTACAAGTCTTTTAATAATATTTTCATTCTTAGTGANCTCCAAAAGGTGCCTTGGAAATTCTTTAAAATTTTTCCACATTCAATAAATCCTCCAAATGATGCCTCCTTTCACAAGTCTTTTAATAATATTTTCATTCTTAGTGATCATAACCACCCTCTTAAGCCAAAAGGTGCCTCAAATACCTCTTCAAAATTCAGTCAAATGAAGAAAACCACCAAATAACTGCCTCTAGCGCTAAAGCGCGGGGCCTCTGGCGCTTAGGCGCGACCTTCTCTTTTTAACCAGCGTTTAGGTACCAAAACACTTTAGCAGAATTTTCACCTCTTTTCTCCAAGTTTGATCATTTTTCACTCCTTTTAGCATTTTTCACCTTTTTACTTGTACCTAAAAGAAAAAAACACATCTTCCATTAAAGCGCAATATCACAAAATAAGGTATAAAAATGTANTTTAGGTACCAAAACACTTTAGCAGAATTTTCACCTCTTTTCTCCAAGTTTGATCATTTTTCACTCCTTTTATCATTTTTCACCTTTTTACTTGTACCTAAAAGAAAAAAAACACAAATATCTTCCATTAAAGCGCAATATCACAAAATAAGGTATAAAAATGTGTCTAAAAACACTATATATTTTAGGTGTATCAAAGTCCCCCAAACTTAAAATGTTACTTGTCCTCAAGTGACACTTCAATATTTAAAAACTAAATTAGTATTATATGTATATGAGTTTCTTTAGTAGTTACTAAAATTTAGATTTAGAAATATGTAGTCCAATTTAGAAAAAATATTCAGAAAATGAGACCAACTTAAAGTTTAGAAATTTTTAATGTTAAGA
>JXCR01138387.1:0-32495 GCA_002079205.1 Phalaenopsis hybrid cultivar | reverse complement strand
TATATATATATATATATATATATATATATATATATATATATATATATATATATATATATATATATATATATATATATATATATATATATATATATATATATATATATAACATGCCAACATGTCTTATTATTTATATTTCTAATATTTAAACTATTATATCATTTAAACCTTTCAAACAACATCACTTTTTTTTTTTAAAGCTATGTTCAGCTATTTAATATTTAAAACTAGAATAAATGTTTCAACTTTACACGTGCAAGTGTTCATTCGTTTGACCTTTTCTAAAGGTACATTTACATGCATACCACCTAATTCTTATATATCAACATTTATAACACCTAAATTTTACTTTTACCATTTATACCACCCAAAATCGGTCAAATCACATCAATAATACCACCCATTTAACTTTTTAGAAGTGAAATGAACCTTTTTTGTGCATAGACAAGGCCGGCGTGTATGTAAAAATTAAATTTTTGGTGATAAATATGTAAATATAGAAGAATTGAGTGGTATTTATGTGTTGAATTTTGATCTATCTTTGAATCACAACCTATCTTTGAATCACAACCAATAAATAGCATAAGACTGGGGAGAAAGAGAAAGAGAAGGGAGTGGATAGTAATGAACTATAATTTAAATTCTTAGTTTAGTTCTTTATGAGGAAATGATCTCCTAATGTATATAGAAGAAAACAACATGTATGAAGTTGAATGTTTGTGCTTTTTTTTAACGATGAAGTTACAGGAAATTTGGTTTATTTTAGAAGTATAAGTCTTTGGTTCCGCTACCTTATGACTCGTTCGGTTAAGTTCAGTTGGTTCTGGTTTGACGAAATATGTTCTCTCGACTATGCTGAATCAAGGTTGTCGAACGGCTCTTGATGGTCTTCGGGTCGACAGGACTTGAATCAATCAGTTTGGCTTTGTCGATCGGCTGTTATAGTTAGACAGTCGAATATTGATCCCTAGATAAGAAATTCTTGTAGGTAAAGTAAGGCTAGGTTATCTGGCATAAGGTAATTCATTGTAATTTGATAGGTAGCTCACTCCTTGACAATGGGAACCTTCAGGAAGCTTTGTTGGATACACATGGCTAGTTCTTGGCTCTTGATAAGGAGTCTCAACAGCGTCCGTGAGATGACTGATGATAATGAGCTCTTTCTTTACGTTGGGTTGTGGCGAGAGACTAGTTGATGTCTCTGCTCAACTTGATTAACATTGTTATTTGGTTCAGATGGCTTGCATTTGGTTTGCCTCTAGCCCCTGGATAGAGAGTCTATATTTAGTCAAATTGGTACTTTGGTTGAGTCTTGGTTTTTCACCACTGGACCTTTAGTCATTCGCTAGTGAATCCTTAGTTTTCTGCCAATACGCCCTCCTAAACCGTATTCACCCTCCTTAATCGTGCTCTTCTATTCTTTTGTCTGTTGGAACTCCTTGAGATTTATTTCTTATGTATATATTTTAGTTTTCTAATTCTCTTATCCCTTGAAAGCAGCACTTGTTATAAGATTAATGTAATTAAATGCAAAACTTGATTCATTTAATTTGTAATCAGTGCTTTTAATAATTGCACACCCTGGATTTTCGAGCTCATGATTCTTATAAATAGGGCATGGTTGACGCATTTTCTATCATTTGTGCTTTTGTGTCCATGTGCTTTAGTTGGTCAATTGTTAAAATTTCTCCATCACAAATCCTTAGAAACCTTCAAAAGCTGCTCTTATCGTTGAGATGAGGAAGATGGGCATGTGATTGCATGTGACTCGTTCTTGAAGCAAATAAGAAGCTAGACTGGAAGAAGAGGTCGTAGGGAAGAAAGCGCTCAAAGGAAAGAAGGGGCTCAAAGCTTAAAATAGGCTAGAGTGCAAGGTTCATAAGAAGAAATTGGCTCCCAAGAAGTGGAAATTGGTCGAACAGACAGATGAAGTACGATCATCGAAATCACTTCAAGTTCTTTGATGGGAGAAGGATCGGGTGGAGGATAGGAGGAAGCTGAGAAACCATGTTGCAGGTTCGTCGACCCAACCTTCTCTAGCGATCCGTGACAAGTAGAGTAATCCTCTTGCATGAGAAGCTGATGGTCCTCATTTATGATGACCCTCTGATTATGGTGATTGTATTCAACCAGCAACATGGGTTCCATCCCATTTAATAACATGAAGTGAGTATGTCTAATTGTTATTGACAGTATTATTCAGGCTGCCCCCATATGATTTCAACCGAGTTCTGCTTTTCTCCTTCAACCTTTTTCCTTACCATGATCAAAATAAATTTATTAGTCACGTTGGATTGTCTATTCATTTAGAAAAGATGAACTGATAAAAATTTCAAGCTGATCTCTGCACTCTGGGAAAGGTCTCTCACGCATTGGTCAACAAATTGCATCCCATTACCAGTGATAATGATATGTGATAACCTATAGCAACAGATAAGATCTGTTCAGATAAAATTGCGGACAACTTTTGTGGTAGTCCGAGTGAGGGTCAAAGATTTGATCCTCATGCAAAAATAATTCACGATGATAAGGAGAAACCTGAGTTGGCCTCGCAATGGTGGAAATGACCCGAGGATGTCTAATCCCAAAATGGCAAAAGCCCAAGTACTAGTAATCTACTAAATCTTGTGCATCTACAAGTGTTGCAATGAGACATGTTTCTAGCATAGTTTAAATCTCTTGGTGAATCCTTCAGTGTTATTCTATAATGTCAGCCAAAAGTAGCCTTGCAGTTGTGCTCTATATGCTATATTTTTTCCTCTTGAATGACTTTCACAATCTGCAAAGTGTATCACTCTGAGAAAATTTTCTACCTCGTTTTCCCTTATGCCCCTTGAGTCTAGAAAAGTGACTGATCTTCAAAAATGCTTTTCTTTGATCAGAGGATATTATGTGGCTTTGACATTGAATCACTTCGGATCTGTAACATCTTCTGAAATCTTCACAGTTTAAAGGTATTAGGCATACGGATCCACCCAACTCTTTGGTTCTCTAATCTCCACTTACATTGTCTCTGGCTCTTTGATGATCGAACAGAAAAATCTTTGGGGAATTCCCTCCACCAATCACAAACTTGGATAGTAGGTTGGCTATTTGATTCTTCTGTGGGGCATGTGCCCAATTTTAAATCCTCAAAATTTTCTAATCTCTATTTTTTACTTTGCCTGACTTATCTTGCCATCATGTCATCCATGACATTAAATTCATCATTGAATTGATTCACCACCAACTGTGAGTCAAACTTCACCAAGACCATATCATATGCAAGTTGCAGCCCAACAATCAAGGCTTCATATTCTGCATGATCGCTTGTGACTTCAAACCTAACTTCTATTGAGTGGTAGGTGTGCTCTCTGATTGGACTAGTTAGAGCAAGATTAAGTCTTGTACCTATCTGGATTGAAGCAATATCAATATACATCATCCAAGTTTGGATCTCGGTGGATTTTCCTTTACGCAGTTCACTTGGTTCGGAGAATTCTGCCAGAAAGTCGGCTATCACCTGTACTTTGATTGCGATTTCGGGTACGTAGGAGATATCAAACTCCTTGAGCTCTACTTCACTTGAAAGCCAACTGAAATGCTCCAATCGAGTAAGAATGGGTATGAGTGAGTAGCCGGTGAAAAATTGGACCAAATGTGTATGGAAATACGACTAAAATTTGCAAGTGAAAATAACAAAAGGAAAAGTTAGCTTTTTCATAATAGAAAATCTGAGTTCTTCTTCTCAAAGGACTCGACTTACGTAGTAAACTAAGAATCATTTCCCTGAGCTCCTATCTAGCTAAAATTGAACTGATGGCCTTAGGTCCAATTCTAAGTGTAAGTAAAGCTCTTCGTTTCTTGGACTCTAAAAAAGTGCTGGAGATACAAAGAATTCCTTCAGTTTCTTGAATGCATATTCACATGCTTTTAACCGAGTGAAGTTTTTTGCTTTCCTTAATGTTTTGAAGAAAGTTGCACATTTGTCATCAATCTTGGAAATGAACCAGCTCATACCTATGATCCGACTATTTAGCTTCTGTATGTCTTTAATATTTTGAGGGGAATGCATGTTCAACAATACATGTAAATTCTCTGGGTTTGCTTTGATTCCCTCTAACGCTAAGAGATAGTCGTGGAATTTTCTTATGAATGCTCTGAAAGTGTACAATAATGGATTTAACCTCATATTAAAAATTAGAGTTTTTTAAGGTTTATTTTAGGTCTTTAATGTGTTATTCAGCCATTTTACTTTTAACTAACATTTCATCATACAATTCAATTGTTGTCCCTTTTTTTATTAGAAAAGATTACATTCATTAGTCGTTACGAAGTAGATCCAACATTTAAGCCCAATGAACATTATATAATATCAAATACTCTTTAACTGGTTATAAAAGTTGTCTTCTCTATATCGGTCGTGTGCATCTTTATTTGGGGGTATTTAGAAAAGGCTTTTAGAATGCTCATCGCCGAATGACAAACTGTTGAGTCCAACAATGTATTGATCTTTGGCAAAGGGTAGCAATCCTTTAGGTATGCAAATTTTGGGTTCGTGAAGTCAACACACAACCTCCAATTATTATTCACTTTTAACACCATCACCATGTTTGATACCTAAGTCATATACTGCACCTCGTAAATATATCAGGCCTACAGTAGCTAGCTTCTGCACCACCTCGCATACCAGTTCAGCCAAGGTTAACATTCAGTCAGTGACAAGCATCATCAATTGGTATCCCTGACTTTTTTATGGTTTACTTGAAAAAAATTTCTATATATTCTCGGATGGTCTGGATCAGCACATCTTTCAATCTTGCATCAAAATTCTCACTCATAAAAAAACTTTTAATAGATTTTCCTTTAGTTTTTGAGATTTTAAGAGTATTTTTGCAGGTCTCAAGACACCATCCACATATGTTCTGAAGATCGTGCAGTTCTTGCTCCACGCTTTCGATCGCTCGGAGGTAGCAGATTCAAAACTGCTCCTATTTACCCTAAACAATGATGATCTCTCCATCGCTCATAAACTTTAATATCATGTGGTTGAGGTAATGACCTTGAATTTGTTGAGAAAAGGCTGATCGAATGTGGCTTTGCCTGTTGGTGTCAAATTAACCACCAAAAAGTCCTCCACATAGTTGTATTATTTTTTTTTCTCCTCAAGTGATCGTCAGGGCTATTATTCTCAAAGCTTCTTTTCTTTTGTCAAAGAATCCATAAAGCAATCCAGCAACCCATGTTAGTCAATCATTCTTCATTTCTAATTTGTCGAACACTAACTTAAACATAATATCCACATAATATTGTAGTTGCTTATCAGGGCGGTTATGACTATGACATCATTATAAGGATTTTCCTTAGGGGAAATCCGCATTGGTAAAGGTAATGGGGGATGTGTGATTTTTTTGGGGACAAAGGTGCCTACGCACATCTCTCCCAACTGAAGCCTCTTGAGATTAGCTTGGCAGGAGGATTCTCCAACTCAACCAAAGATTGTTGGGACTACACTAGTGATCTGATTGGCATGCACTTGGACCAGCTCATCTAAGAATTTTTCTAATGGAGCTTTACACTGGTGTCGGGTGCTGGCTCTTGGTGCCATAAACTCCTTTAACTTGTCGATAATCGTCCATGTTGTGGATGTGTTCTCAATGGTATATATAATATTTTGTAGTGTCTCAAAAAAGGCTCTAGTCATCATCGAGGGAGCTCTCTTGAAATACTCTTTGTTCTAAATGGCCTCAACTATCTTGGCTATGGATATCCTCAGTGGGGTTGTCTTTGGTGAGACATGGTGGGGTAGCACTCGATTAGTGTAATTAGCCGACCACTAGTCAAGGTATCTAGCCCAACGCTCATGGTTCTAAGGTGTGTTGAGTAACCTATGATCTCTGGGAAGTTGATTGTCTTTGTGATATGATAGTTTCTCTGTTAGGGTTTCTTCTTTGCGTGTTATTGCTCTTCTTATCTGTGACATGATCCACGTTCACCACACCTTTTAAGATGTTAAATCCTGATCTATTTGTGAATTATAATTGAGAAATAGAGTGTAAGACAAAGATGAAAGTGCACATTAATTAAGATTAATTTGAATTCTTGTTTTGCCTTTTTGAAGAAATAATTCCATTATTTATAAAAGAGGGGGTACAGTATTAGAAATTACATGTTTGCCCCCGGCTTTAATGACAACATTTCATAATATTTTATGTATTTTATTAGTATAGGCCTTTGGTTTGGCAACCTTATGCCTCGATCGGTTGAGATCAGTCGGTCTTGGTACATTGAAACTTGTTCATCTGGCTATGTTGAATCAGGCATGTGATTCGACTCTTTATGGTCTTCAGGTTGATAGGACTTGACTTAATCTACTTGGCTTTGCTTATCAGTTATTCTAATGTACCTGTCGATTATTGATCCCTAGAAGAGGAACTCTTGTCGATTAAGTAAGACTAGACTATCGAGAAGAGGATAATTCACCATAAATCGATAAGTAGCTCACTCCTTGACAAAGATTATTTTTTGAGACGCTTTGTTAGATATGTTATGGCCAGTTCTCTGACCCTAATGAGAAATCTCAAGGGCGCCTGTGAGATGCCTGACGATGATGGGCTCTTTCTTTGAGTTAGGTTGAGCCAAGAGGCTGGTTGATGTCTCTGCTTAGCTCGATTGATATTGAACTTTGGTTCAGATGGCTTGCTTTTGCTCAGCTTTGTTGGTTATTAACAATTATTATTTTGATAACAAAAGAAATTATGATATATCATTGAAACTATATCATTCATTTCATTAAATTTTAATTAATTTATTATATTTAAAATTATTTTTTTGGATATTAATATTTGAAAGGAATTTATAGTTCACTGATGATAAATTTTATAAATGATTATCCTAAATTTAAAATAATAATAAATTTTATATGCATCTTTAATTAATAAGTTAAGTGATAATAATATCATAAAAAGATTTACTTAGGGTCTGTTTGAGGCAACTGCAGCTTATTGAATAATCTGTTGATAAGCTGATTAAAAATAGTTTGCTGATAACCTAGGTGCGGTAGCTATTACAAATTTTTATTTTTTTGAAAAATCAGACCGCAGTCAGAAAGCTGCCACCGTACCTAGACAAGTGTAATGTGAAAACGTTGTTTTCAGCATTTTGAAAACACATAAGCTAGCAAAATGCAGTTTACCCAAACAACTCAGGTGCATTTTCAAAACGCCGCCGCACCAAATAAATAGCCCCAAACGGACCCTTGATTTTGTATTTAAACTTCTAAAATTTTAGATATAAAGCTATCCATGGGCATTCATTTTCTGCACGTGCAGTTGAACACAAGTGTGTGTCTATATATAGTTGTTGTTAAAATCTTAAATTTAATCTTCAGCTGCACAATAATAAACTCTTATTTTTTGAACTTCAGGTTGGAAACAAATTTGAAATCATTAATCCCACTTTAAGGAGTTGAGAAAAGTTGGCCATATAAATGAGACATTGACTTTGGGCTACAATTTCTATTTCAACATGGCCCGATTATCATTAGGGCTGTAAAAAAGGCTCGTTGTTCGTGAACAGCTCGTGTTCGCCTCGTTAAGAAGCTCGTGTTCGGCTCGTTCGCTAAGTTAACGAGCCGAACACGTNATATGTTTAAGGCCATTGTAGTTTATCCTCTCATTATAATATTGTGTGGGTGTTTTGATCTTCTTGGTAGAAGACATTTATAGTTATTGACTTTAGGTTTTTAGCCAAGTTATAATGAGTTAAAAATCATTGGATTGCTCTTCCTTTTTTTTTAGACTAATAAGAAAATGAGTTTTTTTCAGGGCTACTTACTTGAAAAATTCGTCTTAAATTTGGATAATTTTTTTTATAAATAAAGAGTACTTTCTTAATAAGATCTTTAGCATTCATCCCAATATCATTTGTGGAAGAAATATAGTATAGTGAGAAGCATGGATTGGCTTATGTGTATTTTTTTTCCTTATTTGAATAAACTAAACTAGCACTTATGATTACTTTGAAAGATAAACTCACAAGGCATCAATCGGTAAGTTCAAAGAAATTATTAAGCAAATCATTTTAATGTCGAGGTTAGTTGTGTCAAATTTATCAAATCATTTAGAACTTATGAAGATATACAACATATTTTTTAAAAAGAGCTTCTATCAGCTTTTAAGCTTAAGCAATTTTATTTCTTAGGTTTATGTTTCTTATACATATAGTAGGTTATCACCGCCACTTTAAAAGTTTTTAGGAGTTGTAGACAAAAAATAACATCATATGGAACTTGTAAATGGACAAAACAAGGGTAAGTTGTAGAAGTAAACTACTTATTTCTTCTCCTTGGGTGACATATAGAGTAATTACTCCCATGGATTTTTTTTCTTTATTGAAAGAAGCTGAATAAGGTCCTTAAGATGTTGAATGAACTATCTTTGTATATTAGAATACAACAAATTTGCTAGTTTGTAATAAGTATGATGCCCACGATAACATCTTTGTAGGCATTACCTTAAGCTAGAAAGTCATTTTCAGTGAATGCGATAGGTTGTCTGTTAGCTACAAGTTGTTGGGATGAATTTAGCTTTACCTTCCCCAATTGAAATCACTTGAGGCTTGATTAGTGGAATGCCTCTAGTTCATCCACACAAAGGATGGTTGGGACTATTTAATCTACATGATTAGCCTACGCTAGGACAAGTTTATTAAAGGCTTATTAAACTGGTGTATTTTCTTAGCTTTAAGTGTTTGACATTGGCAGATAAACTCTTTTAGTTTCTTAGTCTTGATAAGCCCCTTGATTAGGCTCTTTAAATGTTAACACTCCTTAGTGTTGTGTCCTCAGTCTCAATAGTATATAAAATATTCCTTAGTGTCACATAGATTGCTCCTATTCTTTTTTGGTGCTAGTTTTCAAAGATATTCTTTATTTTTAATGGAATCTATAGCCTTAGTCATTTATAATCTCAATGGATTTAGAATGGATGAATGATAAATTGGTGGTCTGATCTCCAATATATTCATTGATTGTCTGCTTCTTCTTATTTTGGATTTTCCTTTCAGTGTGATGAACTTGACGTACCTAAAAACTATTTCCTTTTTAAAAAAGCCGATCTAAACACATCTCAATTTTGTTTATATTGTATGCCCCACATGGCAAATTATATTCTTATCTATCGACTTGAATAAAAATTCTCTTTAGCTAATGTGGTTCTCAAAGTTTCATCTTAGAGTTGTAGGGCAAAAAATTTTACTCTTCAGCTAAAATATAGTTGTTTGCCAAACCCAACAATTTTTCTAGGGTCTTCAAGCATTATTACCAAATAACATAGTGGAAACATCCTTCTTTTTCCTTTGGCAATTCCAACAATTGTGATTTTAAGATAATGATTCCTAACTTTTAGTATCTCCTTCTAGAAATGAGTAGTGAAGGCTCTTAAGGGCCCCCTCGCTCGTAGAAAATTCATAATAGTGCTTACAATTATGTGGTTTCTGCCCACTAGCCAATTAAATGATGAACATGCACTTCAACTCTACATAGGATGTAATAAATATTGGTGCTAGATTATTGAACCATTGTGTCACATACTCAATAGTTATGAAAAATAAACAACACATCAAAGCAATATTTATTCCAAGTAAACAAACTACTAACTCAAATAAGGTAATTTAATTACTAGGATCATAAATACCCATATAAGATTCCAATGATAGAAACTTGAATCTTCAAAGCATCTACTTCAACAATTTCTCGAAATAAGGAACACTCCAATTGATCTCTTTTTTGGGATCTTGCTCAAATTATTTCTATAACATAATTTGAAATAGAGGAATTTGCACTATTTGACTAATATGTTTAATCCTAATTTTTCAGAATGGATGAAGAGATTCAATCCCAACAATGGGTGCTCTCCTTTGCCACATCCTTGGTTGTAGAGAAGAAGAGGGATGTAGCACCCTTAGCATTACTCTTGCTCATGATTTAGGCTCTTCATTATAAATTGCCATCATTCACTCCTTAGGTTCATTGATCTATTGCATCATAAATTCTTTAGTGCTCTTCACATTGTTATAGATTATATTATTGCTTGGCTTTTCTTTTTGGGTAACACCACTTTATTTTTATATTATGCTCCACGCTTATCACATCTTTCAAGATATTGGATCCTAATTTTTCTTTCGGCATATTGGATCCAAATTTTTCTATGGATACACACACTCAAGAAAATAGCTAGAATAATAGGAGCGTTAACAGAGAGAGAACAAAGAGTGAAATCTAAAAAATGTGAGTGTCTTGAAATAAATAGGTACCTCTTTTCTATAGTAATCACCTATATTTTTAGAGGTACCGACACACACATTATAAAATAATGCATTAATTATATTGAAAGATATCTCCTTTTTTCGATATGTACACTATAATAATTTTTTTTACTACAATGCATTGACACAATAATGTCCTATTATAAGTGATATCCCTTTCTCGTATCACCTTTTGCGACACTCTTGTCGGCCTATTTTGTACTGTTGTACGTTGGCAAGGTCCTCACATTCAACTTATCAAGTTCCATTATTGAACTCCAACATAAGAGTTTAAATTTATTGATCTCCCATGCAAGTTTGGCTAAGTTGATGGTCCTGATTCTCTTTATAGATGTCAAATGTGATGTATACGATTACATGTTTAATTTCCTTAATAATGATTCCCACTTTGCATCAAAGCCAAAAACTTGATCCCAAGAAAAAGCTGGGTAAATTTTTCACAATGAAGCAAATAAGAATACAGTTATAATATTTAAATATGGGATACTACGCAAGTATACGTATCGTTATTAAGTAATATAAGACTTTTTAATTAGGCCTCAAATGTCGAACCCACAGGGATAACTGACAATATGCAACTTACAATACAGGAGAAATTAGAATACAAAATTTTACTTAGCAAATTATTTTTACTTAAACTCTAGATGTTATAATATGAATGAAAATTCAATTCTTTTTGTATTTTTTTATAATTGAAAATAAAGTAAGAAACTAATTAACTTAACTAAATACTTACAAGATGAAGGCAATATAAATAAAATATTTTTTCCTTATCATGAATCAGTAACAAGTATAGAAATTCTCTTGTGAAAATATTCTAATTGTGTTGTGTCAAGTAGGAGCAATAATATTCCCGTACTAGAGATACTATAAAGAACATTGGCTAATCTATAGTTTGAATAGACTTAAAGACGGGTTAGGTAGGGAAGATACTAGCTTTCACTCTAAAGTTCCCTCTTCTCCCTCCACTTGAGGGCTAACATCTGGTATCAGAACCTAAAACTATAAATCAAATTGGGGGTTTTAGTCTGTCACTCTAAAGTCTTCTAGTTATACACCCTTCAAAGTTTATTTACTTATTTATTTGCACTCTATCCCATTAACTGCATTCTCATCCATGAAATCAAATGTGATTCTTATCATTTATTGACTGAGACAATACCACCTTAGATATTACATGTTCTCACAGCATGTATTAACATCTTAATTAGTCAAATCAAGAAGTAAATGAAGTATAATGTTTAAAATCATCACGACTTCTTCCAACCTTAAAGTCTAACACTTCACAAAACTTCTTTTCAATACTTAATCACTTACCATTTTAAAGAAAAATACTCAAAACTCATGAAGAAAACACAACCACACTTGAGTTTAAAAGTAGAAATCATGCTCACAAACAAGAAGTCTAAATTAAAACCAAATGTAGTCACAAAGATAAACATATATCTCAAATCTTCTTCACCAAATATCTTGAAGTTCCTTTGAATTCTCTTCCTTTACTCATAATACAAATTAAAACTCAAAACAAATTAAAAAAGTGGCTGGCGGCGGCGACTGCTACTTTTGATGGATGGATGATGATTGGCTGGCCGAATGGCTTCTTCATTTGATGATCCAAGTCTTCTTTAATAAAAATCGACGGGGTGTCTTGGTGTCTCTTCAAAATGTGTCTTCATTCAATGAATCTTCTAGAAATTGTCTCCTTTCAAAAGCCAATTCAATGAATTTTCGTGTCTATACGTTTTTATCAAGGGTTGCTTCAAACACCTCTTCAAAAATTCATCCAAATTCAATGAATCATCAAATAAGTATTTATGGCGCTTAAGTGTGAGGTACCCGACGCTTAGGCGTGGCTCTCTCTGTATAGCTAGCGCGTAAGCTTCAGTCCTAAGCGCCTCAGTTCTTTTTTGCTCATTCTTCAATTTTTGCTCCAAATTTGATCATTTTTCACTCTTTTTACCATTTTTCACTCATTTGATTGTACCTGAAAGAAAAACATAAAAATATCTTTCATTAAAGCGTAATTTCTCAAAAATAGGTATAAAAATATGTACAAAAAGATTATATATTTTAGGTGTATCAGTTACCACGGTTGAGTAATGGAGGCAGATTTGACCAATTTATCTCGCCAGCTCAGCGAACCAACTAGTTTCATATCTTGAGTTTGGCTCAGGGACACTTGTTCATATATATATAGAACACGCATGCAAACACGTATGTAATGTAAAAGTACATAAAAGTTATTTACATCTTAACANTAATATTTTAAAATATGATTAGTTTGTTGAGAAAATTTTTCTCTTATGGTTCTTTGAGAACTCAAGTTTGCTTTGTTCATTTATTTGATGTTAGGATAAACTTATTTGATCATATACTTAAGCAATATTGTAATATCAATAGCTTAAATTAATCTTTAAGAAGATACAAAATTTATAGGCCCACCCTTATAGTTTAAATCCCAATTACTTGGATAATGTGGTTCAAATGAAAAAGAATTGTTTGAATGATCATGTTGTTCTATATATTTTTTATATTAATATCACGCTTCTTTGCATAAATAAATTTTGATAGGTGTTACAAAATATGAATTTTATATGTTTAAGGCCATTGTAGTTTATCCTCTCATTATAATATTGTGTGGGTGTTTTGATCTTCTTGGTAGAAAAACATTTATTGATTATTGACTTTAGGTTTTTAGCCAAGTTATAATGAGTTAAAAATCATTGGATTGCTCTTCCTTTTTTTATATACTAATAAGAAAACATTCGTCTTAAATTTCGATAATTTTTTTTATAAATAAAGAGTACTTTTTTAACTAGATCTTTAGCATTCATCCCAATATATATATATAGACATGCAAACATGTATGTTATGTAAAAGTACATAAAAGTTATTTACATCTTAACTCAATGACAAGCAAGTAAAATCTTATCTACACACAATTTGAAATTGGCTTGAAGATTAATCCGACCTAAATATTCATCATATCTCTACTTCTTTGGCTCCATATAATCTCATCCTATGCTTAATTCAATTTTGTTTTTAAACATCCTTCAATCCTCAATTTGGAACCTCAGCCATAATGCCGCTCGATTGAATGATGGGCTTTATTTCCTTCTTTATTAACAAATATTTTTTGAGAGGACCCACATCCTTAATGCATATACGGGCATATTATGATGATTTCTTTTTCTTGCTTCATGTCTTCAAAGAGGACAGAAAGATGGTTCCAACCTTGTTGAGAAAGGCACAAACTGTCCCTCTAAAGCATGTGACTGTTCAATAATCATAGTTAGAAATCATTTTATAAAATATAAAAAATAAATCATATATATATATATATATATATATATATATATAAGGGTAAATGAGCCAAACACGAGCGAGTTCGGGCTCGGCTTTTATTTAGCTCGTTAAAAAATATCACTGTTTGTGTCTGACTCGTTTATATTAAAAAAAAATGATATTTTTGATTTGTTTGCTTAGCTAGTCGAACAGGAGCAGTTCAAAGAGTCGTTTTGACAATCCTAGCCACGCATGCTGCTATTAGGGGTAAAAATGAGTCAAGCTTCAGCGAGCCCAGACTCACCTTATTAAAAAATATCTTTGTTCATGTTCGGCTCGTTTATATATCAAGCTAAAAAAAGTAGTTTGTGTTTAGCTAGTTTGTCTATCGAGCCAAACAAAAGATGTTTACGAACAATAAGTTTTTTTGACAATTCTAATCACACAACCGTATGATGTTAAGGACAATGTGAGATTTAAANGCTATTTAATATTTAAAACTAGAATAAATGTTTCAACTTTACACGTGCAAGTGTTCATTCGTTTGACCTTTTTCTAAAGGTGCATTTACATACATACCACCTAATTCTTATATGTTAACATTTATAACACCTAAATTTTACTTTTACCATTTATACCACCCAATATCGGTCAAATCACATCAATAATACCACCCATTTAACTTTTTAGGAGTGAAATGAACCTTTTTGTGCATAGACAAGACAGCGTGTATGTAAAAATTAAATTTTTGGTGGTAAATATGTAAATACAAAAAAACTGTGGTGTGTATGTGTTGAATTCTGATGTATCTTTGAATCACAGCCAATAAATAGCATCAGATTGGGGAGAGAGAGAAAAAGAAGGGAGTGCACACAATAATTTAAATTCTTAGTTAGTTCTTTCTGAGAAAATGATCTCCTAATTTATATAGAAGAAAACAAAATGTATGAAGTTACATGTTTGTTTTTTTTAACGAGGACATTACAGGAAATTTGTTGTATTTTAGAAGTATAAGTCTTTGGTTCGGCTACCTTATTACTCGTTCGGCTAAGATCAATTGGTTCTGGTTTGACGAAATTTGTTCTCTTGACTATGTTGAATCAGAGTTGCCAAACAGTTCTTGATGGTCTTCGGGTCGACAGGACTTGAATCAATCGGTTGTTATAGTCAGACAGTCGACTATTGATCCCTAGATAAGAAATTCCTATAGGTAAAGTAAGGCTAGGCTATCTGGCATAAGGTAATTCACTGTAAGCCGATAGGTAGCTCACTCCTTGACAATGGGAATCTTCAGGAAGCTTTGTTGGATACGCTATGACTAGTTCTCGGCTCTTGATAAGGAGTCTCAAGAGCGTCCGTGAGATGACTGTTGATAATGAGCTCTTTCTTTAAGTCGGGTTGTGGCGAGAGACTAGTTGATGTCTCTGCTCAACTCGATTAACATTGTTGTTTGGTTCATATGGCTTGCATTTGGTTTTCCTCCTGCCCCTGGATAGAGAGTTTATATTTAGTCAAATTGGTGCTTTGGTTGAGTCTTGGTTTTTCGTCAATGGACCTTTAGTCATTCACTAGTGAATCCTTGTCTTCTGCCAGTAGGCCCTCCTTAACCGTATTCACCCTCCTTAATCGTACTCTTCTATCCTTTTGTCTGTTGGAACTCCTTGAGATTCATGCAGGCGTATTTCTTATGTATATATTTTAGTTTTATGATTCTCTTATCTCTTAAAAGCGGCAGTTGCTATAAGATTAATGTAATTAAATGCAAAACTTGATTCATTTAATTTGTAATTAGTACTTTTAGTAATTGCACACTCTGGGTTTTCGAGCTCATGATTCTTATAAATAGGGCATGGTTGGCGCCTTTGCTATCATTTTTGTTTTTATGTCCATGTGCTTTAGGTGGTCGATTGTTAAAATTTCTCCATCACAACTCCTTAGAAACCTCCAAAAGATGATTCTATCATCGAGATGAGCAAGATGGGCATTTGATTGTATGTGACTCCTTATTGAAGCAAATAAGAAGCTAGACTGGAAGAAGAGGTAGTAGGGAAGAAAGCGCTCAAAGGAAAGAAGGGGCTCAAGGCTTAAAATAGGCTAGAGTGCAAGGTTCATAAGAAGAAATTGGCTCCCAAGAAGTGGAAATTGGTCGAACGGACAGATGTAGTATGATCATCGAAATTACTTCAAGGTCTTCGGTGGGAGAAGGATCAGGTGGAGGATAGGAGGAAGCTGGGCAACCATGTTGCAGGTTCGTCGACCCAACCTTCTCCAGCGGTCCGTGACCTGTAGACTAATCCTCCTGCACGAGAAGCTGATGGTCCTCATTTATGATGACCCTCTGACTATGGTGATTGTATTCAACCAGCAGCATGAGTTCCATCCCATTTAATAACATGAAAGGAGTCTGTCTAATTGTTATTGACAGTATTATTCAGACTGCCCCCATAACTGACAGAATGATTTCAACCCGGTTCTTCTTTTCTCCTTCAACCTTTTTCCTTACCATGATCAAAATAAATTTATTAGTCACTTTGGCTTGTCAATTCATTTAGAAAAGATGAATTTATAAGAACTTCAAGCTGATCTCTTTACTCTGGGAAAAGTCTCTCACACATTGGTCAACAAATTGCATCTCATTACCAGTGATAATGACCCGTGATAACCTATAGCGACAGATAAGATCGGTCTAGATAAAATTGCGGACAACTTTTGTGGTAGTCCGAGTGGGGGTCAAAGCTTTGATCCTCTTGCAAAAATAATCCATTATGATAAAGAGAAACCTGAGTTGGCCTCGCGATGGTGGAAATGACCCGAGGATGTCTAATCCCAAAATGGCAAAAGCACGAGTACTAGTAATCTACTAAAGCTTGTGTATGGACTAGTGTTGCAATGAGACATATTTCTGACATAGTTTAAATCTCCTGGTGAATCCTTCAATGTTATTCTACAATGTCAGCCAAAAGTAGCCTTGCAGTTGTTTTCTATATGCTATATTTTTTTCCTCTTGAATGACTTTCACAATCCGCAAGGTGTATCACTCGGAGGAAATTTTCTACCTCATTTTCCCTTATGCACCTTAAGTCTAAAAAAGTGACTGATCTTCAAAAATGATTTTCTTCGATCAAAGGATATTATGTGGCTTTGATATTGAATCACTTCAGATCTGTAACATCTTCTGAAATCTTCACAGTTTAAAGGTATTAGACATACAGATCCACCCAACTCTTTGGTTCTCTAATCTCCACTTACATTGTCTCAGGCTCTTTGATGATTGAACAGACCAATCTTTGAGGAATTCCCTCCGCCAAGCACAAACTTGGACAGTAGGTTGGCTATTTGATTCTTCTCTAGGGCATGTGCTCAATTTTAAATCCTCAAAATTTTCTAATCTCTATTTTTACTTTGCCTGACTTATCTTGTCATCATGTCATCCATGACATTAAATTCATCATTGAATTGATTCACCACCAACTGTGAGTCAAATTTCACCAAGCCCATATCATATGCAAGTTGCAGCCCAACATACAAGGCTTCATATTCAACATGATCGCTTGTGGCTTCAAACCCAACTTTTATTGAGTCGTAGGTGTGCTCTCTGATCGGACTAGTTAGAGCGATATTAAGTCTTGTACCTATCTGGATTGAAGCACTATCTACATCATCCAAGTTTGGTTCTCGGTGGATTTTCCTTTACACAGTTCACTTGGTTCGGAGAATTCTGCCAGAAAGTCGGCTATCACCTGTACTTTGATTGCAGTCTGGGGAACGGAGGAGATATCAAAATCCTTAAGCTCTACCTCTCACTTAATAGCCGACCGAAATGCTCCAATTGAGTAAGAATGGGTATGAGTGAGTAGTCGGTGAAAAATTGGACCAAATGTTTATGGAAATACGACTAAAATTTGCGAGTGAAAATAACAAGAGGAAAAGTTAGCTTTTTCATAATGAAAAATTTGAGTTCTTCTTCTCTAAGGACTCAAATTACGTAGTAAACTAAGAATCATTTCTCTGAGCTCCTATCTAGCTAAAATTGAACTGATGGCCTTGGATCCAACTCCAAGTGTAAGGAAAGCTCTTCGTTTATCTTGGGCTCTAAAAAAGTGCTGGAGATACAAAGAATTCCTTCAGTTTCTTGAATGTTTATTCACATGCTTTCAACTGAGTGAAGTTCTTTGCTTTCCTTAGTGTTTGAAGAAAGTTGCACATTTGTCATCGATCTTGGAAATGAACCAGCTCATACCTGTGATTCAACTATTTAGCTTCTGTATGTCTTTGATATTTTGAGGGGAATGCATGGTCAACAATACATGTAAATTCTCTGGGTTTGCTTTGATTCCCTCTAAGTGATAGTGGAGAAATTTTCTTATGAATGCTCCAAAAGTGTACTATAATGGATTTAACCTCATATTAAAAATTATATTTTTTTAAGGTTTCTTTTAGATCTTTAATGTATTATTCAACCATTTTACTTTTAACTAATATATCATCAACATACACTTCAATTGTGTCCCTTTTTTATTTAGAAAAGATTACATTCATTAGTCGTTAGGAAGTAGCTCCAGCATTTAATCCCAATGAACATTATATTATATCAAATACTCCTTCACTGGTTATAAAAGTTGTCTTCTCTGCATCGGTCGTGTGCATCTTTATTTGGGGGTATTTAGAGAAGGCTTTTAGAATGCTCATCACCAAATGACAAACCACTGAGTCCAACAATGTATTGATCCTTGTCAATGGGTAGCAATCCTTTAGGTATGCAAAGTATGAGTTCCTGAAGTCAGCACACAACCTCCAATTATCATTCACTTTTTACACCATCACCATGTTTGATACCTAAGTCAGATACTGCACCTCATATATATATCAGGCCTACAGTAGCTAGCTTCTACACCACCTCACATATCAGTTTAGCCAAGGTTAACATTCAGTCAGTGGTAAGCATCATCAATTGGTATCCCTGACATTTTTATGGTTGACTTGAAAAAAATTTCTATATATTCTCAGATGGTCTGGATCAGCACATCTTTCAACCTTGCATCAAAATTCTCACTCATCAAAAAACATTTAACAGATTTGCCTTTAGTTTTTGAGATTTTCAGAGTTATTTTGCAGGTCTCAAGACCCCATCCATATATGTTCTGAAGATCGAGCAGCTCTTGCTCCACGCTTCCGATCGCCCAGAGGTAGCAGGTTCAAAACTGCTCCCAATGATGATCTCCCCATCGCTCAGAAACTTTGATACCATGTGGTTGAGGTGATGACCTTGAATTTGTTGAGTAAAGGTTGACCGAAGGTGGCTTTGTATGTTGGTGCCGAATTAACCACCAATAAGTCCTCCACGCAGTTGTATTATTTTTGTTTTCTCCCCAAGTGACTATTATTCTCAAAGCTTCTTTTCTTTTGTCAAAGAATCCATAAAGCAATCTAGCAACCTGTGTTAGTCAATCATTCTTCATTCTTAATTTGTCAGACACTAACTTAAACATAATATCCACATAATATGGTTGTTGCTTATCATAGCGGTTATGACTATAACATCATTATAAGGATTTTCCTTAAGGTAAATCCGTATTGGTAAAGGTAATGGGGGATGTGTGATTTTTTTGGGGACAAAGGTGCCTACGCACATCTCTCCCAACTGAAGCCTCTTGAGGTTAGCTTGGCAGGAGGATTCTCCAACTCAACCAAAGATTGTTGGGACTACCTAGTGGTTTGATTAGCATGCACTTGGACCAGATCATCTAAGGTTTCTTTTAGTGGAGCTTTATACTGGTGTTGGGTGTTGGCTCTTGGTGCCATAAACTCATTTAACTTGTCAATAATCGTCCATGTCGTGGATGTATTCTCAATGGTATGTATAATATTTTATAGTGTCTCAAAAAAAGGCTCTAGTCATCATCGGGAGAGCTCTCTTGAAATACTCTTTGGTCTAAATGGCCTCAACTATCTTGGCTATGGATATCCCCAGTGGGGTTGTCTTCGGTGCCACATGGTGGGGCGGCACTCGATTAGTGTATTTAGCCGACAGCTGGTCAAGGTATCTAGCGCAAAGCTCATGATTCTAAGGTGTGTTGAGTAGCCTGTGATCTCTGGGAAGCTGATTGCCTTTGTGATATGGCAAGCGGAAGGATGTGAATTATCTCTCTCTCCACCTGTCATCTCTTAGGGCCCTTGTCTTGAGATGTCGGGTGGATGACTCTACTCTGATAAAAGTAGGTGTAGTGTTGTACTCTTCGGCCAATGTATGGTTGTTGGCTAGCTCAAATAACTCAGACAGGATCTTCATTTGTTGTAGTCCTAGAGTGTACCAGAATAATTTGTTTCTTCAGCCCTTGGTAGAGGGCAGCATGTGCTACTGCTATGGGTTCCTGATCTTGCATCTCTACTATCTCCTTTTGGAATTGAGTGATAAACAAGGGAAGACTCTCATTTTGCACTTATTTTATCTGTAGGATGGTTTGTGAACTCTTTTAGGTCTTTTGTGTGTTGGCAAATTATGACAAAAGCATCCTCTAACAATTTACAAACGAGGTATTCGCCGCTTATGAAAATCCATTGAATCACATAAGGGTAGAGTGGTGAACAATATGTAGCACTTTAATGCATTTGTGACTTTAGCAAGTAGAAGATGAACTCAAAGGAGGTTATCATATTGACTAGATCAGTTTGATCCTTATAAAACTCTAAGTGGGATTCTTAAATTTCTCCGAGGGCTCAACTTCAAAAATCTGTTGAGAGAATGCATTCATTGGCTGGTGGAGTGCATCAACATGCTTGAATTAAACTCTGTCTATCGTAGCTAATTCAATATTATTGAAGTACTAATAGTTTCCTTCCATTTCCACAAGCAGGGGTGCCCAAAGGTTGTTGGGTACCAGCATTTCCTCTTAAAGATTATGCTCCCTTCGCTAGTTAATGCCTCCTTGAGGTTGTCCGTCATCTATTTTTTGTATTTGTTGCTGCCTAAACTTCTTAGTGCACTCCATCCTAGCAATTTCTCTGTTAGGGTTTCTTCTTTGCGTGCTACTGCTCTTCTTATCTGTGTAATGATCCACGTTCACCACACCTTTTACGATGTTAAATCATGATCTATTTTTGAGTTATAAATGAGAAATACAGTGTAAGAAAAAGATGGAAGTGCATATTAATGAAGATTAATTTGAATTCTTGATTATTATTTTTGAAGAAATAAGTCCATTATTTATAAAAGAGGGGGTACAGTATCAGAAGTTACATATTTGCCCCTGCTTAATGACAACATTTCATAATATTTTATGTATTTTACTAGTATAGGCCTTTAGTTTTGCTACCTTATGCCTCAGTCGGCTGAGATCAGTCGTTCTTGTTTCACTGAGACTTGTTCATCTGGCGATGTTGAATCAGGGTTGTGAATCGGCTCTTGATGGTCTTTAGGTTGGTAGCACTTGACTTAATCTACTTGGCTTTGCTATCAGCTATTCTAGTGTACATGTCGATTATTGATCCCTAGAAGAGGAACTCTTGTCGGGTTAAGTAAGACTAGACTATCGGGAAGAGGGTAATGCACCATAAATCAATAAATAGCGCACTCCTTGACAAAGATTATTCTTTGAGACGCTCTGTTGGATATGTTATGGCTAGTTCGCTGACCCTAATGAGAAATCTCAAGGGCGCCTGTGAGATGTCTGGCGATGATGGGCTCTTCCTTTGAGTCAGGTTGAGCCGAGAGGCTGATTGATGTCTCTGCTTAGCTCGATTGATTTTGAACTTTGGTTCAGATGGCTTGCTTTTGCTCAGCTTTGTTGGTTATTAACAACTATTATTTTGATAACAAAAGAAATTATGATATATCATTGAAACTATATCATTCATTTCATTTAAATTTAATTTATTTAGTATATTTAAATTATTTTTTTGGATATTAATATTTGAAAGACATTTATAGCATATTTATGATAAATTTTATAAATGATTACAATTATTTACAAAAAAAAAAAGTTAAAAACTCAGAACAAAAATTAAAATTAAAATTAAAATAATATAAATATCCTAAATTTAAAATAATAATAATAAATTATATATGCGCCTTTAATTAATAAGTTAAGTTATGATATTTTCATAAAAAATGGCTTACTTAATTTTGTATTTAAACTTTTAAAATTTTAGACATAAAGCTATCCATGGGCATTCATTTTTATGCACGTGCAGTTGAACACAAGTGTGTGTCTATATATAGTTGTTGTTAAAATCTTAAATTTAATCTTCAGCTGCACAATAATAAACTCTTATTTTGAGAATTTCAGGCTGGAAATTTGGGAGTTGAGAAAAGTTGGCCATATAAATGAGACATTGACTTTGGGCTACAATTTCCATTTCAACATGGCCCAGTTATCATTTCGATTATCTGATGCCGTCGGTAGTAGTGCTTCCGTGGGTTCCAGTGCGGGCTTGCAATGTTAGAAAGGCTCCCGGTAATGGAGTGGGCCATCAAGCCCATTATTATGCTCTAGTTCATCGACCTCGTATCTACGGGCATGGCCTTGGTTAATGCAATGGGATCATGGGTTATACAAAAAATCACTGAAAAGTTTGTGAACTTTCTCATTATAATTGTTTATAGGGAGAGCATGCAAACTCGCCATTTTTTTTTTATTTGCAAGAAAAGTAAGCAAATTTTATGAAGGGGAAGAGCTCATCTTGCAAGAACTTTATGTGAGTTCTATGGAGGTCGCTCAATCAATTGAAAAGTACCCTAGCTGAGTTATAAATTTTTCGTTAGGAATGCCAAGTTGATTTTTTTGCCATGTGACTTGGACTTTTGGAGTCTCATAAGTGAGATTAAATCTAAGATTTGAGATTTAAGTAAGATCTGTAAATCTAGGAGGCATGAAGAATTTAAGCTATTTAGTAGTAAGAGAATTAAATCTAAGATTTGAGATCTATTTTAAGATCTATAAATCTTGGAAACTTGAAGAGTTTAAACTATTTAATGGTTGAAGAGTTAAACTTCTTGAGATAATAGGTGAATTCTATGCTTGGCCTTTTAAGAGGGAATTAAAGAGCATGATATATACTTTTTAGTTGAGAAGATCAATTAGATTCAAGTTAAAATGGCTGTACATGGGTTCCACATTTCTTTTATCCTTTTAGTGAAGCATAAAATAACAATGAAATAAATGCAAAAAAATTAAAAATATATATGTCTTAGTGAATCATTAAATCGGAGGTTTTGGAAATATATTACAAAGTGTTTTGAAATTTTATCTCTGACAGATGTATTGGTAACCTATAATCTATGAATATTAGGATTTGAAATCGCCATATGAATAATTTCAATGTTTTTATCTTTTAATGTTCAAGGATTTACATGTTTGATATTCAATTTTTACACTAAGCTGACGATATATGATTATCTTTCTAACTAACATAATTCTAAGGTCCTTTAAGAGAGATTCAAACAAGCATCATTGCATGAAACTATTGAAGCTAGAAAGCAAGTTGTCAGGACTGAGCCTTTAATAAATATGGTTCAAATCAAAACACAAAAAAAAAACTTACTCTTTCATCAAATGGTAGTCATAGAAGAGACAACGACTCCTTACCTAAGAAATACTCTAACATAAATGAATTCATTGAGAGAGCAACCTTTGGCGAGGATGAAAATAATAGTAAGACTAAGGTTACTACTATGAAGGATTTAAAAAAGGTAAATTCATTAGTAGGAAGAAATTAAATCAAGTTGAGGCTACTACCAATGGCTCGATAAACTCAATAAGAATTCCAAAAATCATAATATATGATCTTCCTAAAAAATGGTTCATCAGTTGGGTGTTAATATCTTTAGTAGGTGTCATGGTATTGTGTAGGTCATGCAAAATCACTACTTGATAGAAAATAATTATGCAATATGTGAAGCAATAGTTCTTTAATATAATGAACAAAATGAGTTACCTTACAGTAGTTATTAAACCCTACATTCCCAAAAATAATATCAAGCTCAATAATGGGGTAGTGTTGATATGCTAATCAATTTGCTAAAAATCCTTAACAATAGGTAGTACAACCCAGCAACAATAACAATCCTTTATCCCACTAAGTGAGGTCAGCTACATGAATCTTTTTCTCTCTAATGTGTCCTATTGAGTGTCATATTTTCATTTAATTCTAATATATTAAGATCACTTTTTTTATACAATGTGTCAAAGTCTTTTTTAATCTACCTTTGTCTTTCTTAACATAAGTCAAATCTAAAACATCTACTCTCCTAACATGATATTCAGATCATTGACATTTAATGTGACCAAACCATCTAAGACGACTCTCTCTAACCTTGAATGTCATTGGAGCAACACCAACTTTATCACAGATATATTCATTTCACATTTTGTTTTTTTGTCAAGCCACTCATCCACCTAAGCATTATCATCTCAACAACACTTAACTTTGTTTTATGCTTCTCTTTTAAAGGTCAATATTATGTGCCATGGAGCATTGCAGCTCTCATCATCATCTTATAAAATTTTTCTTTCAGTCTAGGCAATAATTATCTATCACACAATAGTTCTGATGCATTCCTCCACTTAAACCTATCAACTTGAATTATACTAATAAAATCCTCTTCTATATCATCATCACTTTGAACTATAGACCCAAGATATCTGAAATGATCACACCCCGCTCAACTGAATAAAATTTTGTCCAACCAAATCAATAAAATTTTGTGATGGCTTTTATGTTGATATAGGGTATAAGTTTGATCTGTGCTTGCGTTAAGGAGTTAGGTTGTTAACTTTTTTATTAATTTTATAAGAAACAATTTGATACTTTTCTTATTAAATTTGAATACATAGGTGTTCTCTCTGTCATGATGAATGGTATTCAATTTGAATACCTAAGTTCTACCAAAGTGTATAAAGGTTTTATCTATATAAAGTAGATCACATCACACATGATCTATATAACTTCTTTATCAACACCAACTATCAGGTAGTAACTATAAGTGAGTTCACCCATCTCACATGCAAAGGTTCTAGGTGATGTTCAATATTTAGGTGTAGTTTTGATAATGCTTGGGTGGATATGAAATTCACGATGCTACCCTATCAGTTACTAATTTTTATCAATTAGCACTAGATTTAACATAGATGCAAAAGATCGTTTCCTCCTCCAATTTTTATGTCCCTTTACCTCTATAGTTAGACATCTCATCACAACTCTATAGTTGGTGTGGACACTTGCAAGCTCACTTTTGATGACCTTGCCAACCACTTAACCGATCAGCCCTATCTGGTCGGACACATACCCGGCCGACCTCCTTGAGCAGGCCTAGTTCCACCCAACCTAAGTCCATCTGGCCTAAGTCCACCTGACCAAATTCTACTCGACCAGCTTCCACTCTGTCAGCTTCCACCCAGCATGTTTCACTCAGTCAACTTCACCCAATCAGCTTCCACCCAACCTGCTTCACTCGACCAACTTCCTATCAGCCTGTTTCCACCATTTAGTTTCCACTAGCTTGCTTCACCTGACCAGCTTCCACGGGACCACTTTTTAGTCGATCGCCTATTGAAGCTTAGATCCGATGAACGACGAGGTATCGAGCAGTATGCACCAATACAAAAGGCTAAAATTGCATGTACTACCATCTTTAAAGTAGGAGTAATTTTGTAATATCATTTTTCCTCTTTTATCTTGCTATAAATTGGAGACCTTGTAACATAGAAAGGGTCTCTCATGGGGCTCTCCTCTCTCTCAACACCCCATTTAAAGAGATCTCTCTCTTCTTCTCCTCTCTTGTAACATTTATTTGCAAACGAATAAAAGGGACCCAAAGAGTCCGGGAACATCCTTCTTTACTCTCACAGAGCAAATTTCTCTATTTATCTCTCTCTCTCTCTCCCCCCCTTTTCCTTCCTTGGTCGCTAAGCTCTATCGCTTGGGCACTCACAGGCTAGATTTGGATTCAATACAAATTAATTTTGTAGTATGTATGTAAATTCCCCTTAAAAAATAGTAAAATCAAAAGGGCATGACCAATTTAAAAAATAATTTAATTAGAAGTGCATACTATATTAAAGATAACCTAGTTAAATGTTCTACTAATAATCAAGCCGGCCCCTATATTGGTATCATACTTTCATATCTTGATACGATAATATATACATGCAGTTGACATATATTCTCAAGCAGCTCCTTTTTTCTTAGAATTGCTATTTAATGGTTACAATGACCATTATGCACATTGCTTTTCAATTCTTATAGGGTCATTCTTCTTACTTTAATGATGTGCTCGAGAAAAATTGTTGTAGTAGAGTGATAAATTAACATCTTAGTGTTGCATGAGAACCTAGAAATGATGGGCAAAAAATACCAAAAGATTTTACGTGAAAAATCTTAAAAGGTAAAAAATTACTAGTTCTTGCCCAGTTGAAATATTTAATTATGAGTTGGTAATTACAGGTACAACCCCTTGTCTCATAGGGGGAAATGGTTATATAGCCTCTTGAGCTACAATGTCGAAGCGCAGAAGGACTTGTGACCATGCGGTAGGAGTGATTGCATAGAGTAATAGTTAGAGTTCTAATGCACCATCTTCGGGGTTCACACGGCATCCGAGATAATGTGTTGCTTCGTAAGTTGCTTTGTAGGATGCTTTGTCGCAAGGAGTAAGCGAGGGCCGATGATGATCAGTGGCAGTCAACGAGTAATGGTCATCTATTGTTGGTAGCAGACCGCTGCTACAGGAATAGGAGGCATTCTCCGGATCGTCGGTGCATAAGTGATATTGGACTTCAGCTCCTTCTTCAAGCTTTAATCTTCTTCAAGTTTCAAGCTACAGGTTCTCCTCTCATAAGGGGGGTATGACTCTGTTTATAAAGTCCACATTACAAATAAAAAAGGAATCCAAACCACTCTTGATCGATTGACCCAAAGAGATCCCCTTGATCTGATAACATTTGATAAACATTTAAGTATCTTAAAGAAGTCGAAATTGAATGATCTTGAGCTCGTTGGATTCATCTTATCGATATACTCAATTTTACCATAACATTTTTAGATTTTGAATCTATTTAATCTTCTAATTATGCTTGAAAAACTTTTAAATGTAGTTTAACGAATTAATATGTGTTGCTCAAATTAAAGTTATGGATAACTTTTAATTAAAGTGAAAATATATTTTATTTAAAAAGTATCTCAAGATATATATCATATTCCAAAACTCATATAATATTAGAAATTTGTTGACAATGCATGATGTATAAATATTTTTATATTTATCTGAGGAATTGGGAGTAGAGCTAAACTTAAGAAATTTGAAAAATAAAAATAATAATAATGTTATATAGCTGACGCTTCTACCGATAAACTCGAAGACTATGTGGTAAGCTTACTGTCTCGAGTCAGGTAAGCTTTTTGTCTCGTGTCAGGCTACAACAAAACAAATTCTGCCACATTGATATCAGCTTCTTCTTCTTTTGTTCAAATAAAGACGTGTCCTCCAGTTTTGGTCGATTTTTGGGACAAAGACAATAACCAAAGGAAAATAGATAGGGAAGAAATGTTTTTCTTGCATGATTTTTTCTTTCTAGCTGCATACCAAACAACTTTGATTATTAATGAATTTAATCATAATTATTAAAAATCAATAATTAATATATGTGAATTCTTCTGTGTTGGCAGTCTAAGTCACCCAATGAAAGTGTTATTGGAAGTATTAAATCTAATAGTTAGTATTTTAAGACGATTGTATTAAGTGATCTTTGAATTTAAATTCATCGTTGAATCACAATTAAGGAATAAAATGTAAATAAAGAGAGATGTGAAAGAACAATAATCAATTAGTCTTATTCATTAAATGTTGTCTCTATTTATAGTGGAGAGGGTACAATGATGATGTTACATTTTTGCACTTGTTTGGAAGAGTTCCATATTAGGGTATTTCTGGTATTTTGCATGCATGGGCTTATTATCTGAATGTTTTCTGGCTCGGTAGGCTAAGCTTAGCTGATAGATTGTCGACGGGATTAGCTTGGTCGGCTGAACTTGTTTGGCATAGGTCTATCAATTAATCTAGCCTAATTGTCAATCCTTGATCTCTAATGAGGATCTTCAGGAGCGTCCATGGGATGGTTGGAGATGTTATGAAATTGAATCTTCCCTTGGATCTGCTCTACTAGATGGTAGGTTATCGCATTAGGTCGACTTTCTCACAGTTTTTGGCTCAATTTCTTTTTTGTCTCGTTTCTAGCTGAATGACTCTTGCATGGATCATTCAATCGTCTTTTTGTTTGTCTCATGGTCTATTGACTTGGCTCATATAGCTTTGCTCGGTCAATCAAGTGGGCCCCATGATCTTCCAACATTGGTCCAGCCTTCGTTGTACTCTTCCCTTCAATGTTGTTTGATCTATTCAAGATAAGTACTAACAATTTTTTTTTATATAAATAAATTAGTTCACTGGTTATCTTACTTGTTGAAAGCCAAGCTGCAATAAGAATTAGATAATTTAATGTAAAAAAAAGTTTACATTCAATTTTAATTAATGATTCAACAATTAAATTTTTGACATAGATGCCTTCGATTCTTATAAATAGGTCTCAATGGACACATTCCCATTTTTAATTTTCTCCACATCTTTTCTCATTTGAGTTGGCCAACTTCCGAGTGTTGCGGTTGAGAAATTATCGAAACCCTGCGTCATGTTCCCAACAAGGATTAGATTTACTTTGCTTTTAGGAAATTTAAGGGACATGACCACCCAAAAGGTGAAAGGAAGAAAAAATTTATTGCTAAGTATAATAATTCTATACTCTGACAACCAAATCAGATGGGTCATTTGATTTATTCCTCGGTACTAAGTGAAAAAGTGTTTAACCATCCGACCTGACTTTCGACCCGACAACATAACCTTCTATTACGGCACAAGACCCTTCAGTTGACTCAATCACTCAAATAGCTTCCAGTGGCCTCCCACCACATTCACCATCTGCCGATGAGGGTGCTACATCAATTATGATATATGAGAGGAAATGCTCTTGATTAAGAGGGGCTTCAATCTTGTTGAAAGGATTTGATCTTTTTTTAAGTATTTTTCCTCTTATAATTTTTTAGTGCAAATAAATCGACATTGGTAATTCTAGACGATGATTCAATTCTAATTGGTGTATGTAAGAAATTGATTAGAGCGCCAATAATAGCAGACCAGGTACCAGGTGAAAGTAAACGACACTTGAGTGAGGATGGCGGGGTTGATTGCCCTAAAGTCCTCTCTGAAGAATGTAAGAAAGTAGTTGACCAATTTAGGATGCCCCCTGGGTCATTTTTCCATTGTGTAGATGAAATTGAGAGATCTTTTGCTAAGTGAGCAGTGATTTCACAGTGTGAGAAGATGTGAGAGCTATCAGTTCATGTGAAGAGGATGGAGTGGATGGAATTGATGGTGGTGACTCTTCATTGAGAGCTTTCGGATGTTAATGAGTGAACCATAATGTTTTAAGCTCAAGCCAGTCAAATCAATAGAGTTATTTGAGGCCTGGAGGGCAGTTCTTGTATAAGAGGCTGCTTCGATTAGGGTATGTCTCGACTAAAGTGATGACTGATCTCCTTGTCAAATATTTTATCCCAGACCAACTTATGAATGCTTTACTAATTTTAAGTGTATTTTTTTGGATAAAATTATTTTCTTGTCTCATTTTTTTCTTTATTAATGTGATCTTATTATCCACTCATTACAAAAAATGTTACTGAGTTTTATTTTTACCCATGTCAGACAGTTAGACCTCCACTAGCATTTTTTAATCAAAGGCTATTACACTATAGCAATGCACTTCCTCACTTGTGATGAATTGCATATTGATCTAATGGTAGCCGAAGAAGGTGTCAAGGAAGCTCATCAAGAAATGGCCAACTGTCGTGTCAACGAGTGCATCAATATANCTTGGGATCTTGGAGGTGAGATATGATCATCATTAGAGACGCTCTTTTAAAATAATCTTTAGTTTGTATGGAATGTGTTATATTGGCCATTGAAACTCTCAAAAGAATTGGTTTGGATGTTTCGTGGTTGAGTAGAGGGCTCTCGTCTTACTGAGCTAGACATTGATCAAGTTACCATGCCTAACTCACTTGGTGGTGTATTTTATTTGTCACATTATGATCTTGGGGTAGTTAATTNCAAAAGAGTTGGTTTGGATGTTTCGTGGTTGAGTAGAGGGCTCTCGTCTTACTGAGCTAGACATTGATCAAGGTACCATGCCTAATTCACTTGGTGGTGTATTTTATTTGTCACATTATGATCTTGGGGTAGTTTAATGTCTTTGTAACAAGGACGGATGAAAGAATATGAATTGTGTCTCAGTTTTCAGCCTTCACCCTTAGATGGTCCTTTCTACGGGTGATGGGTGGAGGATTCTACTTTGGAGGAGGTGGGGTTGGAGTTATGCTCCTCAGTTAATATATGGTTGTTGGCCAGCTCTAAAAACTTAAATGTGTGATTGTTGTCCATCTTTAATAACTCAAATGTCATCTTTGCCCGTTGCAAGCCAAAAACGTATCAAAAAGTTTCTTCCTTCCACCCTTGAGCTAGGGCAACATGGGTGACTGCGGGTTCTAGATTCTGCACTTCCGGCATCTTCTTTTGGAAGTGGGTAATGAATTTACACAAAAACTCATGCTATCCTTGGAATAGAAGTAAAAGAGAATGTAAGGTCTTTCGAAACTTCTAAGCACTAGCAACTTATGTTATAAATATTCATTTGAAATCAGACAATGATTTGATTACTTTTAGTGGCAATCCATTGAACCACATGAGGGTCAACCCCCTCAACGTGGTAAAGTAAATATGGTACTTCAACACATTGGTGATTCTCAGCAAACACACAGTCAATTCAAATAAGGCTATGTAGTTGGTCGAATCGGCCCACCCCTTGTAAGACTTCAGAGTTGGGTTTTTTAATCATGTTGGAGGCTTGACATCAAATATTTCCTATGAGAATGTACTCTCAGGTTGATGGGGGCACCTCAGTATGCCCGAACTAATGTCAATCAATTGATGTCAACCTTACACTATCAAAGTATTTGGAGTCACTTTCTCTCTTGCCTGGACAAACTCGTCTATTGTTGGGTGTTTGCCCTTCATCCCAAGGCACCTGATCTCTCTCTTGAGTCAGCATGCCTCATAATACATCCAAATACTAATCCTTCAACTCTTGGTTTTTTTGGTTGCAAATTTTTCAGTTCACTCCATGTTGTTAGCATGTCTTTTATAGAAATTTTCTCCTTGAGCTGCTTCTCTCCTTATTTGTGGCATGATCNAATCAATTGACGTCAACCTTACACTATCAAAGTATTTGGAGTCACTTTCCCTCTTTAAGGCTGGACGAACTCATCTATTGTTGGGTATTTGCCCTTCATCCCAAGGCACCTGATCTCTCTCTCAGGTCAGCATGCCTCATAATTACATCCAAATACTGATCCTTCAACTCTTGGTTTTTTTGGTTGCAAATTTTTCAGTTCACTCCATGTTGTTAGCATGTCTTTCATAGAATTTTTCTCCTTGAGCTACTTCTCTCCTTATTTGTGGCATGATTCACACTCACCACACCTTTCAGGATGTTGAATCCAAATTTATCTGTGAATTGCACCTAAGAAATAGTGTAAATAAGAAGAGAGAAAGAGAGAGAAATGAATAATAATCAATCATGTCTTATTCATAAATTGTTCCTCTTATTTAAACAATGATGATATTATATTTTTACCTCTGTTTGGAAGGGGTATGTGTAAGGGTATTACTAGTATTTTACATGTATGAGGTCATCGTCTAGCTATTTTTTCGTTTGGCTGGCTAAGCTTAGCTAGATTTGGGTTGATAAGATCATTTTAGTTGGTTGAGCTTGGTCAGCATGCGTCGACCAACTAATTTAGCCTGGTTGTCAATCCTTGATCCCAAGTGAGGAATATCTGTGGTGTTCATGGGATGATGCTTAGAGATACGGTGGAACTGAATTTCCTATTGGATTGACTCTACTAAAGAGTAGACAATTATATCAAGTCGGCTTTCTTGTAGTGGTTCGCTCGGATGCTCTTTTATCTTGTTTTTGACCGGAAGGCTCGTGCTTGGATCATATAGTCACCTTTTTGTTTGTCTCATGGCCAAGTAAGAGCCTCATTTTTTTGGCTCATATGGCTTCTTGTGGTCGATTAAGTGGGTCTTATGATATGTCGTGGTGGGTCAACCTTCATTTTACTCTTCCCTATTAGACCATTGAATCTCCTTAAGATCAGTCCTGACATATTTTTTATGTAAAGTAACATTTTTAGAGGTGATCTAATTACAGGAACTTTTCTATATTATGAAGATTGATATTATGTATTCTAATTAGAGAAGATTTAATTACAAGCACTTTTCTATAATTATTTTTGATTTGTATATCATAAGCCTCTCTTTTTTTATAGAAAAGATTATGGTTGATTTAATTTGTGTGTAAAGTTGTAAGTAAATTTTGGTCGTCTTTTCAAGTAGTATGTGTGCAACTGAAGGTCTACTTAAGTTATATGTTGGGAAATCTGGTTTCATTAGTCATCTGAGGATTGACCCAACCGAGAAGAGGATTTAAGTGTTGAACAAATGTAATCTGAGGCCTATGAATTTAAACCAAATAGTAACAATTCACGGTTCTTAATGAGGATCAAAGTCAAGAGATCACTTCAAACCTTTTATATGAGAGCTTTCTATATGGAAAATTTCTTAAAAAAATTCTTAGCATAATCCTCTCCCTGCTTAATTGAATTATGATGTGGCGCCCATCTAACTGTCCTAACTTCCAACTTTCCAAAAGCTTCACATCATTAAAGAAATGTCTAATTGTATCCATTTTAGGATGCCCAAACTTTATTTTTATTTAGTTTTAATTTTCTTTTAAATA
>JXCR01138385.1:228281-252128 GCA_002079205.1 Phalaenopsis hybrid cultivar | reverse complement strand
TATATATTTGTAGCTAATCATATCAAGTTTTAAAACTTATGACTACCATTACAAAGAAAACACTTCTTCAAAATCTTTATGGCCTCGTAGATGAACTCTGTGCAACACACTTTGAAATATTATTTTGATTGTCTCGCTCAAACCTTTCTTTATATCATATGTAAAATCANAGCTAATCATATCAAGTTTTAAAACTTATGACTACCATTACAAAGAAAACACTTCTTCAAAATCTTTATGGCATCGTAGATGAACTCTGTGCGACACACTTTGAAATATTATTTTTATTGTCTCGCTCAAACCTTTCTTTATATCATATGTAAAATCAAGGCATATTAAATCATAACTAATTGACTCAGTTAACTTCTTCAAAATTGTACCCATGTTTTCTTAGATTCTAATTTAATGACTGCAAGAATTAATGTAAATAAAGCATTCTTACCATCCAAAGAATTTGTGAATAGCAGCGTAGCATTGGGCCCAACTAGCGTAGCATTGGGCCCAACTAGATGCAAACCCACTAGAAATCTATCAATACAAACGATCTTGAAGCTAACATAAACTCTCTTGAAGAAAAAACCATGTCTACTGTAAATGAGTGAAATATAGAAGCCAAATTTTATATTGATAAATTATGCTCTTAGTGCAAGTACCCGCTTATAGTATCATCGATAGATCAAAAAAATTTTATCTGACTTGTTCTCTTAGGCATCATAACTACATNATATTGATAAATTATGCTCTTAGTGCAAGTACCCGCTTATAGTATCATCGATAGATCAAAAAAATTTTATCTCACTTGTTCTCTTAGGCATCATAGCTACATATATGTGGAAGACTATGCATACTCTCTAAATATTTGTTTGCTTATTTTGAATGGATATTTGGATGCATTCTAATAATATCTCGAATCTGATCAACCACAGNAAGTCTACTGTAAATGAGTGAAATATAGAAGCCAAATTTTATATTGATAAATTATGCTCTTAGTGCAAGTACACGTTTATTGTATCACCGATAGATCAAAAAAATTTTATCTGACTTGTTCTCTTAGGCATCATAACTACAGATATGTGGAAGACTATGCATACTCTCTAAATATTTGTTTACTTATTTTGAATGGATATTTGGATGCATTCTAATAATATCTCGAATCTGATCAACCAGACGTGCAATTCTGTTATAATCACCACTTCAGCTCGATCACTTTCATCTGATAGTGTAATCCTATTCAATACATCAATATCACTTATAATTAACTTGTAGTCATCCGGCGACATTTCACAAAGTCAAGAGTATAGCTCTAAATTATGTCATTTTAGTCAATAACTAACAGCTTTGATCTTCTCTTTTAGCACATGAAAATTTTCCAAATACTTCTCAGGTTTAACAGATTTCTGCATTCCATCATATTTTTTCTGTTTTGACAGACCTCATGTTTGGTCGACTTTTAGGGGGAGAGGCAATGTTCCGCATATGAGAGGAAGGGCTTGCGTAGAGAAATGGGGCTTGGACGTAAATAACAAAGTTAGTGTTTCACGTACGAGATAAATCGACCAATGAGGGGAAGACTATGATTTGCTCGGGAATATATGGCCTTGAGCGATAAGTAACGGGGGTTAAATAACACAAATGAACGTTCACATTTGAGCTATTTAGAAGATTTTGAGTGTGATGTAAGTTAGTAGTAAGTTTAGGGTGCTATATATGTAAGGAAATTTGAGTGTGATGTAGGGCGCTATATATGTAAAGAAAAAATGAGTTGAAGGTGTCACATATGTAAATCCCCCTAATTTTATTTTGCATGCATTTTAGCAGGTAGTTGTGAAAAAAATATATTAAAATACTTGTATTCAATCAACATCATCAAAATCAACTAAGAACAAGCAATCATTGAGTTCCCCCATCCATTTGTTGACAATCAACCACTTTCATTCGCTAATAAAAGCCAACATAATATGAGATAATATCATTAACCTAGTATGACTAATTCAAAAAAAATTTAATTCTAATATTTAAATTTCAAGAAAATTTGATGGTTTTCATTACAAGATACATAACTTCTTCTGTCCTCATCACAATAGCTAGTATGGTATTCTGTGTTTCTGAAATACTTTTNCTAATTTTATTTTGCATGCATTTTAGCTGGTAGTTGTGGAAAAAATATATTAAAATACTTGTATTCAATCAAGATCATCAAAATCAACTAAGAACAAGCAATCATTGAGTTCCCGCATCCATTTGTTGACAATCAACCAATTTCATTCGCTAATAAAAGACAATATAATATGAGATAATATCATTCACCTAGTATGGCTAATTCAAACAAAATTTAATTCTAATATTTAAATTTCAAGAAAATTTGATGGTTTTCATTATAAGATACATAACTTCTTCTATCCTCATCACAATAGCTAGTATGGTATTCTGTGTTTCTGAAATACTTTTTTGCATCAGGTATTTCTTACTGAAAACTCAAGAAAAACAAAAGTTTTTTTTTTTTTCTAGTTATGAGAACAAAGGNTTTCTGAAATACTTTTTTGCATCAGGTATTTCTTACTGAAAACTCAAGAAAAACAAAAGTTTTTTTTTTTTTTTTCTAGTTGTGAGAACAAAATNAACCCCTGTGCTTTTCTTTTGTGATGATTAGGTAGTAAGTGTAGGGCGTAGAAGTTTAAGAATAAATCTTAATTTTATATCTGATGAATGTTCTTCTAGACTTAATTTTCATATCTTATCGGCCATAAGATTTGTTAAAATTTGTTGTGGCCCATTTGACTTGACCATGAGTGGTGGTGAATCAACATGAGAATGTTCACATTGTCCATTTAACTATGAAACGTAGTAGTTATGTGGCTGTGCAAAGTTAGGAAGATAAGTATTCTGGGAGGTTAAGATTAGATCTTTTTGGGTGATAGGTGGGGCATACAGGTATGGGGAGCTTATATGTGGCACTAATCGGCACCGTTGCCAAAAGAAAATAACTAATTAGTGAACTAATTGTATCTATAACTCGGAATAGGGTAAATAGGCATATGCCCTTTTGTCTCTACTTTATTTACATTCATAAACTTTAAAAATATAACTTACTTAATTACTCACAAGAGAAAAGTACTTTTTATCTATCTTGAATTTCACCTTATTAATTTCTCTAGATAAGTTTTATCATAGAATTAAAATTGTAACTTAGAAGTAGTGATAGTAAAACTACTTTTATCGACACTCCAAACTAGGATCTTATAGTAATAGACTAGAATTTCATCTAAAGTGAATTCTTCCTCAGTTCCTTATGGGATTGATACTCGGGACTAAAGAAATTTTGATATTACTTGAACGATACATGTACTTGCGTTAATACCAAGTGAATAGTCTTTAACCGTGGTAAATCTTGAGTTATATAAATTTATAAAATATACTTTAAAATTATAACATCAAAACCCTAAATCACTAGGTATACCGCTGAGAAAGTAGCGGTCACTTTAGCTGCAAAGTCCAGGTAAGCAGGTCAAAATGTCTTCATGCCTCCCCATGTGACGAATGACTCTTTGAAATAGCAACAACAGATAAAGTGTTGTGTTAAGTCATGTGAGGGGTTGTACACATGGAAGCGAACAATCATTGAAGTCGGGGTATGAGCGAAAGATAAAAGAAATGCTTGTATGGAGTATTTTTCTGATTTTTACTCTTTCGCCCTCTTTGTTTGAATATATTTGCACCACAAAACAACAGGTTGTCTCAACCGCATCGATTTTGTAATATATCATGTAGTCATTAACACAGCAATCAATTCTCTGACATTGTAACCCTAACTTTGAAACCAATTTCTTAGTTCTGTACAGCTCATTTGGCACTAAGTTCCTTGCAGGATTTGTCTCTTTTAATAATGTTGTTACCTGATTGAATGTTTTTCTGGGCATGTTAAAATCAGATCTGATGGTTAACATTCTCAGCTCCATTGATAACTTTATATGTGTTATGAAACTATTCCATAAAGGTTGTTGTGCAGCGTTCAGTAAGTCATAAAACTCTTGTGATTTGTTGTTTGGTGTTTTAGGTTTGTGTTGAATGCACTAAACAAATTGAGCTCTTTGAGCATCATGAATCATTTCCTCATATGAGTTTGGATCGAATTACTCTACAAGAGGGGCATAACTTGTCGAGGCACCTCCTTATTCGAACTAAACATCTGATTTTTTCTCACCATTTGCAGTTCAGTAGAAATAATTTAGATTGAATCATCTGAGATAAAAATCCAACTTAACTTCTTCAGGTGGCAAACACACTTGATTTTTGTGTTTCACACAAGACCGTCGAAACATACCCTCCAAAATATCTACATGAATTCATCAACGTCGTTCAAGAACTCATCTTTGAGTTCTTTTCATCCTGGATATAATCTGCTATATATCCAAGCTCTCAAATTACGAACATACATTTGCAGCATAGATGTAACGTTACAAATTAGTGAAACTATTACGCAAAATAAAAATGAAAGACTTGGGCTATATAAATATGAAAATTTAAGTTTACATGTACAAAAAATTAAGTGGGTTTGCTAAATGAATTCTTTTTCTCCATTTTATCATATTGAGTGTCATACATTTATTATTCTACTATATTAAGATCATTTTAATGCAATATGCAAAAGTCTTTTTAGGATTACCTCTACCTTTCTTAAAATAAGTTAAATCTCAAACATCTACTCTCCTAATTGGGTCATCAGTTAGTCAACGTTTGATCTGACCAAACCATCTAAGGTGACGCTCTCTGATCTTGTATGCCATTGGAGCTACTCCAACCATTTCATTGATATATTCGTTTCAAATTGTCTCTCGGTGTAAAGCCACTCATCCACCATAACATAAGTCTAAACTTACTTTTATGCTTCTTTTAAAGGCTAACATTCTGCACCATAAAGCATTGTAGTCCTCACTGTCGTCTTATAAAATTTATGTTCAAGTCTAGGTGGTACTTTTCTACACACAATAAGCCTTATGTATTCCTTTACTTCAGCCATCCAACTTGAATTTTACTAATAACAACCCCATCTATATCATCGTCGTTTTCAATAGTAGACCCAACATATCTAAAATGTTCATTGATTTTAATGACTTGATCTCATCCATTGCTATAACCCCGCCACTAGATCCACTACTATTAAAATTACATTTAATGTATATAGTTTTAGATTTACTCAAACGAAAGTCTTTCTCTATGTTTGACCTTCATAATTCATGTTTGTCCTAAATTCTCTCTTGTGTTATCCACAACGATACCATCAGCAAAAAGCATACACCATGGTACATCCTCTTGTAAATGTCCAATAAGACACTCATAACTAAAGCAAAAAAAGGATTTTAAATTAAAGCCAATCTCCAAATTACATACCCAAAATCAAGTATATACATAGTTAAAGCATGATACATACCTTCCTCAATGTATTCTGGTTGGAGCAGAGTGGGAAGAAGAGAAATAAGAGAGTTTCGGTGGTCTCTGTACGTAGGCCACGCACGTTGGCTTCCAGGTAGCTCTAACGGTGACTGTATTGTGAGGACTTGAGCGAACCCATGAGGGAGAGGGAAAGGGGAGAAGGGGAGTGGCGTGCGATACTTTCGAGCAGAGGTACAAGGGGAGAGAAAATGGAATTTAAGAACGCGGGATGAGTAAATTAGGTCATTTGCGTCGGATTTCTGTCGAATTTGCGTTGAACTTGTTCAATGCTAACAAGAAAAGTATTTGAGATGTTTTTTTCCGATGCAAACTTTATTGTAAATCTAAAGTTAAATTTTGTCATTTCCGGAATACTTATACCGATGAATTTTCCGACGTAAATCGGATGCTAATTCTGACGCAAATATCATAATTTATTTTTCATCGCTTATCTAACACTGCTATAAAATGTGAACCTATAGTGGTTAAATTACCTGAAAACAACTCCATTAGTAGTAATTAAACGTCTGAGATCAATTAAAAACTAAAACATTAATACTTATACAACAGAAAGAGCTTTTATTGATTTTATGATATGCATATTCAACATCATATGGTAGAAATTGTGTATACGGTTGAGATGAATCTGTAAACAGCCGAAAGCCATTGCTGAGATAAATATGCATAAATATGCATGCAGCAGAAAACCAAATGTTGCAGCTTTTGCTTTCACATGGGACAATTTATTTATGAAATTGATTTGAATCATGGAGAATAAAGTACTAACAGATAATTGAAGCATTTAACAACAACATTTGAATGTGACTAACATTAGCTCCATACCTCTCCAAAATCTCCAACTTCCTTTTAAATTAAAGTCAACCTTGCATCAATTTAATTTTGTAAGGAGATCAACATCAATTGATGATTAACATGGATATGGAATTTCTTAGTTTGTTTTTTGTGGTTTCATTGGAGAGATGGAAGAAAGATTTTGGAAAGGTGTGGAGATTTTGGAAACACAGCATCTAAATTGGGGAGTTATGTGACTAACAAGAAGATATTAATTAACAGAAGCATTTATAAGCAGATTTTAAATGTGACTAATAGCAGCATTTAATAGCAACTACTAATAGCAGCAATTTGGAAAGGTATGGAGCCAAGGAATGTTATGCTGCAGGAAATAATAACTAATAGATGCTACAACTGAACACTCTTAGTGATATAGCTGTAACTACTACTGCAAGGAAGTTTGTTACATTAATAAATTAAACATTCATTTTTATAAGGTTTAAACTTTCAAAAACAATAGCATTTATGAATGTAACATACCATTTAATTCCTACGTATCTACATATTTAATATATAAACTTCAATTTTTACATATATGCCACCTTCATGAAAAAGGTGTATTTCACTTTTTTAAGTTAAAATATAGGCCTTTTTTATGTGAAATGAAATATTTGAGTGGTATAAAAGTAAAAAAGTGATATTTAGGTGTAAGATATATAAATGCATAGTAGTTGAGTGGTATACATGTCAAAGCACATTAAAAGTTTACTACTACTTTCACAAATNAAATATTTGAGTGGTATAAAAGTAAAAAAGTGATATTTAGGTGTAAGATATATAAATGCATAGTAGTTGAGTAGTATGCATGTCAAAGCACATGAAAAGTTTACTACTACTTTCACAAACAGAACTTGAGAATGCAAGGCAATTAAGAATAAAAATGTGTTGCTTGCGGCTTACTTTTGAAGACAAGAATGTCATATATGCAGCTATAAGTGATTTTTTTTTCTTTTTTCTAATGCAGCTATATGAGATTGAGAGCTGCTACCCACTGGTTATATCCTTTACATAACTAGATGTTATTTATTTAAGAATGGCTGTTTATATGTAAACCTCATATCATTTCACATATAATATGTGACTAATTTTTAAAAAGTATGAAGCAACTGCATGAGGCTTGCTTAGTTAGGAACCCAAGAAATTTGACCCTGACGTTTCTATGGTTTAACCATTCCAAAGGTGTACACTTATTATTATGGAACTTCAAAATAATGTTTTAAGGGACTGTAGTAGGTACAAAACCCCCAACATAATTGTTCTTTAAATAAATTGGTAAAAGCACTGGACAATAGATTTACACACAAAATTTTAACAACCTGCTATAATTGTGCATCCTCCCTTCTGATTGGTAATTTCTACCGANATGAAGCAACTGCATGAGGCTTGCTTAGTTAGGTACCCAAGAAATTTGACCCTGACGTTTCTATGGTTTAACCAGTCCAAAGGTGTACACTTATTATTATGGAACTTCAAAATAATGTTTTAAGGGACTGTAGTAGGTACAAAACCCCCAACATAATTGTTCTTTAAATAAATTGGTAAAAGCACTGGACAACAGATTTACACACAAAATTTTAACAACCTGCTATAATTGCGCATCCTCCCTTCTGATTGGTAATTTCTACCTAAATCCATGATCAACAAGTTTTGTTCTAAAATGTTGGTACACTCTTCAACTTCAGCCATTTGTGAATTTGTTTACATAGGCCAAATCTGTAAATAAATTTGGACTTCGTGTTATTGCTTTCTAAAACTTTTCATTTTCATATATTCTTTGGGTGGCCTCTTGACCTAGCAGTGTTAGGTATGCTAATATGTACTCCATTTACTATAGCCCAATGGTCTGGTAGAGTTAATATTGAACATTTATGTCATTCTATATCTGCAATTATAGTTAAAATGACTTCTTTGTAATAACGAATTAATCTCATATGACATAATATTAAACTGACAATATTTTGATAATCAAATATATAAATATGCCATAGAGAGTGCTCCCTTCATGTCAATGATTGGAATTACATGAATCCACAGTAAATTAGATATTTGCCAAAATCAACAATTACATTCTCTACTATCAATTTCTAATTTGCGTCTTCATTGATGCATTCAATCTTAGCCTAGTTAGAAGTTGATTGTCTAATAATGAACTATTCTTTTCTCGTGCCTATATTTCTAATGTATTTTTCAGCATGTGGCCTCTCCACTCTAGTGAGGTCAATCTCCTCTCAGTCCTTTACTCTTATAGCATTCCTATGATCACATCAACCAAGTTCAAAACAGACTTAATTTTAGCTTTTCTAATCCATGAATTGAATGACTCAGAAATTTTATTTGTTGTAAAGATTTTTAATTTCAAACGAAAATTCATATTTTGACCACATATATAATTAATATAACAAATGCGAATGGACATGAGGACAATAATTAACTAATTTAACCATTTTTTTCATCAAATTGGTGCTTAGTATATATATTTGTAGCTAATCATATCAAGTTTTAAAACTTATGACTACCATTACAAAGAAAACACTTCTTCAAAATCTTTATGGCATCGTAGATGAACTCTGTGCGACACACTTTGAAATATTATTTTTATTGTCTCGCTCAAACCTTTCTTTATATCATATGTAAAATCAAGGCATATTAAATCATAACTAATTGACTCAGTTAACTTCTTCAAAATTGTACCCATGTTTTCTTAGATTTTAATTTAATGACTGCAAAAATTAATGTAAATAAAGCATTCTTACCATCCAAAGAATTTGTGAATAGCAGCGTAGCATTGGGCCCAACTAGCGTAGCATTGGGCCCAACTAGATGCAAACCCACTAGAAATCTATCAATACAAACGATCTTGAAGCTAACATAAACTCTCTTGAAGAAAAAACCATGTCTACTGTAAATGAGTGAAATATAGAAGCCAAATTTTATATTGATAAATTATGCTCTTAGTGCAAGTACCCGCTTATAGTATCATCGATAGATCAAAAAAATTTTATCTCACTTGTTCTCTTAGGCATCATAACTACATATATGTGGAAGACTATGCATACTCTCTAAATATTTGTTTACTTATTTTGAATGGATATTTGGATGCATTCTAATAATATCTCGAATCTGATCAACCAGACGTGCAATTCTGTTATAATCACCACTTCAGCTCGATCACTTTCATCTGATAGTGTAATCCTATTCAATACATCAATATCACTTATGATTAACTTGTAGTCATCCGGCGACATTTCACAAAGAGTATAGCTCTAAATTATGTCATTTTAGTCAATAACTAACAGCTTTGATCTTCCCTTTTAGCACATGAAAATTTTCCAAATACTTCTCAGGTTTAACAGATTTCTGCATTCCATCATATTTTTTCTGTTTTGACAGACCTCATGTTTGGTCGACTTTTAGGGAGAGAGGCAATGTTCCGCATATGAGAGGAAGGGCTTGCGTAGAGAGATGTGGCTTAGACGTAAATGACAAAGTTAGTGTTTCACGTAAGAGATAAATCGACCAATGAGGGGAAGACTATGATTTGCTCAGGAATATATGGCCTTGAGCGATAAGCAACGGAGAGTTAAATGACACAAATGAAAGTTCACATTTGAGCTATTTAGAAGATTTTGAGTGTGATGTAAGTTAGCAGTAAGTTTAGGGTGTGATATATGTAAAGAAATTTGAGTGTGATGTAAATTAGTAGTAAGTTTAGGGTGCTAAATATGTAAAGAAAAAATGAGTTGAAGGTGCCACATATGTAAATCCCCCTAATTTTATTTTGCATGCATTTTAGCTGGTAGTTGTGGAAAAAATATATTAAAATACTTGTATTCAATCAAGATCATCAAAATCAACTAAGAACAAGCAATCATTGAGTTCCCCCATCCATTTGTTGACAATCAACCAATTTCATTCGCTAATAAAAGACAATATAATATGAGATAATATCATTCACCTAGTATGGCTAATTCAAACAAAATTTAATTCTAATATTTAAATTTCAAGAAAATTTGATGGTTTTCATTATAAGATACATAACTTCTTCTATCCTCATCACAATAGCTAGTATGGTATTCTGTGTTTCTGAAATACTTTTTTGCATCAGGTATTTCTTACTGAAAACTCAAGAAAAACAAAAGTTTTTTTTTTTTTCTAGTTATGAGAACAAAGGAAAACCTAACTCTACAATATAGCAATCAAAAATGAGAAATATATATCAGTACTAATTTATTTGCAACTAGGCTAGATAAGGCTGGGCAAAATTAGTGAAACAAACATAAACTATAGAGTTATTATCTAAGACTTGTTTCATATGCGACAAGCTATTATATACTGAGATCACTCTAGATAGCAAAACCAATTGATTTTGATATTACAATGGAAGTTACAAGTTATGGAAAATCAGTGTTTCATCGCAATGAATAATCAATAAAAAACAATGATAAAGAAAAGAATTTAACTGGGAAAAAAAAGCCTAGAAACAAAAAACGACCTTAAGAAAGAAATTCAAAATTTTTTAAATTTTAATTTCTTCTTGAAGAATAATGATATACAAAGCTTGTGAATCATGATATCTTCTTCACCTGGAAACAATAATAATTTCAAGAAGCAAAACAATATCATTAAATTGGTATGTATTCTGAAATTGTTACATTCCAATAAATGTATTATATGGAAAAAGAACCAGAGCCAAAAATTGCAGAGAGCTGATTGCGTGTTCAAATACCTTTAGGAGAGAATCACGAGTCCAAGATACATAGATCCACATAGAAATGTGAAAGAAATTATGCCCCTGTATATGATTTAAGTTTCATAAAATCTGGTACAGATCATACTAAGGGATTCATTAATAGTAAATTACTACTTTATTAAGCATAAAATCTCACCAGATGACACCCCATCCAACTCCATTGCATGGGCAAGGGCAAATTTCGGCAAACTTCTCAGCATCACTCGAGTTGACTCTCCGAGAAATCAAATCATCATAGATATCTAAAATACAAAAGGGCATATAGAACTACCATGATAATTTGTAGAATTTTATTAGTAATAATTTGATGCTCTAGTCAATCATTATATAATCATACCATAGACTGAAAACAAGCTATTCATTACACCTGAATTTGCAACAGAGAAAAATGAGTTACAATTATACCAGAACAAATTACCCTCATGAATTTCACAAGGGCTGCAGTTCAGAGAGAACTGGAAAGGTTGAGGTTCACCTATGAATAAAATGGCATATCGAAGGATGCGGACATGAGTAAGTTCTTGTAATACCCATATAATGGCAACAAAAATGATGAAACCTGCCAGTATTGTTTGACAAAATTAAAATTGTCCGTGGTCAGATGAAGCAGGTCGGCAAACATTTATAAGAAAAGGTTGACTGAGTTTACCAATACAAAGTCCTCGAAGTAACCACTGCATTAAGAGAAATAGCCAATTAGCAGTTAAGAAAAAAAGTTAATTACAGGTTGGTGACATACTTTTTGTTAACTAAGCATCTTGCTGCAGTTTACCTCAGATTAGAAAAGGAAAGAGTGACATACATTCCACTCAAGTCCCATGCATTTACATATCTAACAGCTAAATTTCAATGTTTACATCCATAAAACCTTACCTATAGATGAAAAGGTGTATTAAACTTCTTAAAAGTTAGAATAGTAGCATTTTAATTTGATATTAAAACATTTGGTTATATAAAGTAGAAAACAAGTTTGAAGTGTTAAGCATGTAAATACATAGGAATTGGGCAGTATGTATGAAAATGACCCAAAAAAAGAGATGAAACTAACTTAGGACCAACAACTTACATTTTTTGCAATGAATAGAACAACAAATAAAGCAAGAATGAGACAACCAGCAGCAATCCTTGCGGTGAGAAGTTTAGTTGATGCCAGTATAAAAACTAGTCCCCACAATGATGAACCAAGATCTAGGCAAAGTGAAAAAAAAAACAGAAAAAAACTTCAACTCCAATAGATGATAGAAGATTGAAGTTCACTATGAAACAATGAGCTCTAAATTTGTTTTGATATTAAGCCTTTCTTTCTGAAACAGGCCTGTAAACAGAAATAATATTATGCAGAACAAAGATACATTACATCCAGCAGGCAAAATCACGCAGTACACTCCACCGCGTGTATGTGTCGCACCACCCTCATCTGCATGAACTTGAATACCCTCCACCTGCATCAGTTTTGATCAGGAGCTTTCCAACTGGCAACACAAGTGTTGTTTGAAATATCTAATAATAACAAAAAGGTTGATCATAACAATTTATATGAATGTATAATATCAATACAAAAAAAAAATGAGTTCACCTAAAGGAAAGAAAGTAAAAACGAAACAACTAATATTAGCTTTTTGCCAATTTAGTCGAAGGAGCTAAATTAAGAAATAGCGATATGCAATAGTGAGGTTAAGATTGAGGTTGAGCACAGAATATTGTNGAAAGTAAAAACGAAACAACTAATATTAGCTTTTTGCCAATTTAGTCGAAGGAGCTAAATTAAGAAATAGCAATATGCAATAGTGAGGTTAAGATTGAGGTTGAGCACAGAATATTGGTTAAAAGTGCAGAAACAAACTGCTACCATACTTCTATAACCGACTACAACAGGGTGGTCAGTAATTCTTCTATTTTATGAAGGGTTAAGACAAAGTATAACGGTTATGTTGATGATGCATAGGATAGGAAAAGAACATTAAAAAAAAATTCTCCTAGAATGATAAATATATCCAGAATTTTAAGAGATTCAGAGCAGCATAACCCCAATAAAGACAAGTAGATATAATAAATAATAATGTTATGGCAAGCAATCCAATTCTACAAAAGTAAACATCCTTAGAGCAGCATAAATTCAAAAAAAAAAAAAACATGAAACCTCCATTAACTGAGAGTCAGAAGACGCCAACAGTTATCATAAAGGTTATTAGAAAGTCAACAAGTGACGACTGCTGATTAATGATACTTTAGAAGGAAATGATATGAACTGCAATCCAACTTAATGGGCCACACGAGTTCAAAAGATTAAAGATAAACACTGAAACAAAAAAGATTAAGCTGAATATTACATTCAAATCAAGATCTACAGACCAAATTATAAATAGATGATATGCAACCAACAAGAAAGGTGACACCACCAAGAGTCAAATGCAATGTCCCAATAACCCACTCTCAGAATATAAATACAGAAGATAAGAGCAAAAGTTAAAGCGTCTAATGCAAGAGATTTGAACAAGTAAAGTATAGGGATTAGACATTTCACTGCAAACTACATTATTAGTATAGAAAATAAAAAGTAACTAAAAAGCTTGCTTCATTCATTCCCCAATGGGTCTTTATACAAAAAAAAAAACTACCTAAGAAATAATTGAAAATTACTAATTACAAAAAAAAAATTAAAATTTAAAACTGCTATTCGAAACTGCAATCTTGGCCTGTGGGAGGAGGGAGCAATCTGTGGCACTCCNCTTTAATCATATACCATCAAAGTATATAATAAAATTAAAAGATTTTCCCTCAGTGGAATATTTTATCAAGGGCGTGTGATCTCATTCACTTTCTTTATATCCCATTTGATACATGACTTATATAAATCTATAAAACCATAAGCATAAGATTATTTAAACCAATATAATGACTTTTTTAATCGTCAAGCCTTATTTTTTGTAAAAGAGCCGTTGAATTCTAGTGGAGTNTTCTCCATCAAACCTCTCAATAAATGTATAGCTTCCATAGTAGACCTGCCCGGCATAAATCCAAATTGATTAGAACCCAATTGGTCTTTATACAAAAAAAAAAAGCTACCTAAGAAATAATTGAAAATTACTAATTACCAAAAAAAAAAAAAATTTAAAACTGCTATTCAAAACTGCAATCTTGGCCGGTGGGAGGAGGGAGCAATCCATGGCACTCCCCTTTCATGTTGATCACATGAATCCGTTACACTTCTCATTTCATGTTAAGCACATAAATTTGTGACTCATGTTTCTCCTTACTTAACGCATGAATACGTGGCTCCTTTTTTTCCCTATTTAGCAATCCTGATACATTAATACACCCCCTCAAACTGGATGATAGAGATTCATCATGAATGGAAGGTTGCAAAATCCTCTAGTAGATATGCTAGCTATCTTACATCCCATTAGAACATATTAAATAAAAATTAACCCATTTTTCAAGTTCTCTTTTATGAAATATATATCAACGGGCAAAGTTGATGGCAAACATGTCATCAAAGTGTATTTTATTAGGACTTCTTCATTTGATTTTTAAATTTTGTAATATAATTTTACTCCATATAAATTCACATATGCCTCAAGCAAATACTTTGAATTCAAAATTGACACTTGACATTGACTTAAAAGGACCTTTTTTGCTCCTCTTTATTAGATTTTTTTCTCAATAATGTACAATATCATGATATGAATCTTCTGACCACTAGTGATCCCACATGGTTAGAATCAATATAATTTTCAATTTGTAAGGATTCATGTTTTGTATAGTAAATCTATTTTCTAAGATTTGATTTTAGAGACCTGAGAACTCCGTAATCATCACAAAGATGAGATTCCTTTGATTTATGCATGTATTGAGTTATGAGAATTACAGCAAAAGAGAAGTTAAGATGCAAGTTAGATAGATAAATTATTTTCACAACTAATTTTTTATGTGTCCAGTTCCTAACCTAATTGAGTTGATGTTTCATTTGGATTACAATCAATCATTTTTGCTTCTCACAAAGGATACATACCATAATTTGTTGAAATTTTCTTAACTAATAAAGACACTTTTAACAATATATCATCAAATATTTGCTATTAATTTTTATTTTATAATTCATAGCTTTTATTGAAAACACCTTTAATCATATACCATCAAAGTATATTATAAAATTAAAAGATTTTCCCTCAGTGGAATATTTTATCAAGGGTGTGTGATCTCATTCACTTTCTTTATATCCCATTTGATACATGACTTATATAAATCTATAAAACCATAAGCATAAGATTATTTAAACCAATATAATGACTTTTTAATCGTCAAGCCTTATTTTTTGTAAAAGAGCCGTTGAATTCTAGTGGAGTATGCATAGAAACTTCTAATTCAATATCCTATTATAAAAGAAGCATTTTTCACACCATATTATCGTACAAATTATCCAAAATTAGCCATCAAAGAAGTTAAATTATGAATTATATTCATCTAAGCAATATGAGAAATGATTTATTAGTAAACTATTCAATAGGATTGAGTATAATATTTTGCTATTAAGCTTATTTTGTATCATTCTAGGCTTTAATCTACTTTACATTTTAATGAGAAATACTTCCAACAAATTTTTTTTCATATTTTTGTAGCAAAATAATTTTCTAGGTGCATTTTTCAGGGCATTCGTCTCTTCTCTCACAACATCCTAAGAATTCTTATTTTCCAATGCTTCAAATAGGATTCTTAGCATTTTAATGATGTTAGAGTAGATAATAAAAAGGAAGTCTATGTTTGTAACATAAAAAATTTTAATCGATATGTATTTTTCTGTGGGATACAAAAAGAGAATGTGTGGTTATAAGTTAATCATTATTTATGAGAGTTATTTGACAATAGTTTTGAACATTGAGCTCGTTGGAAACTTTGGATGAGTTATAAACTTCTTATATATACTTAAAGTTGTTTAATGATAAGAATAATGTGTTATTCTTACGTCTTAGCAACTGAGAGCTCAAGAAAGAAGATATTAAGTTCATCAAACTTTCTTCCATTTAGTTGTTGAAGACTAATTTGAGTAAACAAACATGACATTTTTATTAAATATTGAGATCTCTTGATATAATGAATTTTTTGGTAGTAAGGTAAAAATATTTATAATTTTTTGAGTAGATGCATATCCTACAAAAAACATACTTAAAGTGAACTAGGATTAATTTAATCCAGTTGTGGTCTGTATATGTAAATATGAAAACTAAAAATTTTAAGAGGAAGTTTTTAGAAAAATGATTTTTGTGAAAAAATTCAGAAAGATAGTCTAGATGATTTTTTGAATTAATCTCCCTTGAGAGTATTATATTAATGAGATATGTAAAGGTATGAAACTTTTAGTTACTATCATTTAAAAATTTTATTTTGAAAAAAAAAAGTCTAAATAAATTCTATATTAAGAAATAAAGATATAATTTAATTAAAATAATCCAAGCATTATCGCTCTTAAATTTTTAACATTGTTGTCCAATTAATTTTTTATTATTGAGATAAAGATTGAAAGATTAGGACCTAAACAATTTTTTAGGTTGAAAAGATAAAGTCATGTCATCTGAGTGTAACCATCAATAAATGTAACNGCAAACACTTTAATGACTTTAAAGCATTCCAAATCGACACTTTTAAAAGCCTCAAACACCACATTTAAAATGACTCAAACAACAATTTTAAAATTCTAAAATTGCTCTCATGTAAAACCAAAAACATTAATTTTAAATGTTATAAAATTGTCTAGGAAACCTAGCCCAAAAAGGTCACAAAGTCTCCTTAAAAAAATACATTTAAAGCTCCGAAAACTGCAGCGAAACTAGTCTGAACCAGTCCCAAAATAACCCTTAAACATCACTTGTGTATCTTCCTAGGAACCCAAACAGCAATTTGAAAGATTAAACAACACTTTTATGGCCTGCTACAAATCCAAACAGCAATTTGAAAGATTAAACAACACTTTTAAGCCACTTATAGCAGCTAACGACCATCTTTAGTAGCTAAACAACTACCTACAACATTCAAAATCTCAATTTCAACACCCAAACATTAATTCAAAGCCACATATAGCTCTCAATGACATCCTCACAACATTTAATTACCACTAAACAACACTTTTAAAAGAAAGGAAATGATCACATGTATACCACTTAATCCTCATGAATTTACATATCCATTTCCAAAACAACAATAACAACTTACCTAAGCATGAACATGTGTATTTAAAAACTAAAACAAAATTAAAATTAAACTGGTAATATTTGTTGTGTTATAAAGAATTTGAGTGGTATGGGGGTAAACATTGAAGTTTGGATGTTAGATATGTAAACAAGTAGGAGATAAATGACATGTATGTAAAAAAAAAAAAATGAAGCCAATATGATAGATATGCAAGCACATAGCAATTTAGCGGCATATATGTAAAACAAAGCTTGGGCATTAGGTATACAAGTACATATGACTGACATACAAATTGATTCCAAGAATTGGGAGCTGGATATGTAAATACATGTGAATTGCTTCCTCCTATCCAAACAATCGATTCAGACAACCAAACTCATTTAATAACATGATGATCTTCACAATTTCGATAAAAGAAAAAAAACTCTCCAATGCTAGACCAATCCACGTGAAATACGCAGAGAAATAACCGCTATAACAANGGAGGCGAACCGAAGTTGTTCGATCGGGGAAGGAGAAGCGAGCGACGGCTTTTCGTCGCAGAGAAGAAGCGGGGCGAGGGTTTCTGGGCGCAAGGCGAAGGTCTCGGGCACGGCTCCTCGGCGCAGAGANTCGAGGTGGAAGGTAAGATCAGCGAGTTCAGACCTGCGTCGAAGTGTGACAGACGATCAACACAGAGAGAACAAAGATGTTCTGTCGAGAGCAGGGGGGAGACGAGTCAGGCGTATGCGGGAAGGCTAAGTGGCTTCGTGCAGAGGAGGGCCAACGACTTCGGCGCGGTCGAGAGGCGATGGAGGCGAACCGAAGTTGTTCGATCGGGGAAGGAGAAGCGAGCGACGGCTTTTCTTCGCAGAGACGAAGCGGGGCGAGGGTTTCTGGGCGCAAGGCGAAGGTCTCAGGCACAGTTCCTCGGCGCAGAGGAGTCGCGCCAGGGAGATAGGCGCGGGTGCGGGAGACGAGCAGGAGCGACGAACAGGGACGAGCAGGCGGCTGGCGGGAGATCGGGAGTCGAGCGGGGATCTCGGGTGCGGTTCCTCGGCGCAAGGCGAAGGTCTCGGGCACGGTTCCTCGGCGCAGCAAGGAATCGTGATCGAGCAAGGAAGATGAGCCGGAGCGATATCGAGCGAGGGAGATGAGCAGGAGGAATTTCGAGCGAGAGAGATGAGCCCGAGCCGAAAAGAAATCCAGCGGGATTTGTATCCCGCGCCTCTCTAATGCCGTTACAGGTGTATGGAGCGGGATATTAAATTCCTTCCATACAGGGCAGTTATATTAGGTAAATATTAACTCCTAATTAAATCTAATAATGATGAAATTANATTCCTTCCATACAGGGCAGTTATATTAGGTAAATATTAACTCCTAATTAAATCTAATTAAGGNTTTGCGGCTTCATTGATGCATTCAATCTTAGCCTAGTTAGAAGTTGATTGTCTAATAATGAACTATTCTTTTATTGTGCCTATATTTCTAATGTATTTTTCAGCATGTGGCGCCAACTCTCCTCTCCACTCTAGTAAGGTCAATCTCCTCTCAGTCCTTTGCTCTTATCGCATTCCTATGATCACATCAACCATGTTCACAACAGACTTTATTTCAAAATTTTATTTGTTGTAAAGATTTTTAATTTCAAAAGAAAATTCATTTTTTGACCACATATATAATTAATATAACAAATGTGAATGGACATGAGGACACTAATTAACTAATTTAACCATTTTTTTCATCAAATTAGTGCTTACTTTATATATTTGTAGCTAATCATATCAAGTTTTAAAACTTATGACTACCATTACAAAGAAAACACTTCTTCAAAATCTTTATGGCGTCGTAGATGAACTCTGTGCTACACACTTTGAAAGATTATTTTGATTGTCTCGCTCAAACCTTTCTTTATATCATATGTAAAATCAAGGCATATTAAATCATAACTAATTGACTCAGTTAACTTCTTCAAAATTGTACCCATGTTTTCTTAGATTTTAATTTAATGACTGCAAAAATTAATGTAAATAAAGCATTCTTACCATCCAAAGAATTTGTGAATAGCAGCGTAGCATTGGGCCCAACTAGCGTAGCATTGGGCCCAACTAGATGCAAACCCACTAGAAATCTATCAATACAAACGATCTTGAAGCTAACATAAACTCTCTTGAAGAAAAAACCATGTCTACTGTAAATGAGTGAAATATAGAAGCCAAATTTTATATTGATAAATTATGCTCTTAGTGCAAGTACCCGCTTATAGTATCATCGATAGATCAAAAAAATTTTATCTGACTTGTTCTCTTAGGCATCATAACTACATATATGTGGAAGACTATGCATACTCTCTAAATATTTGTTTACTTATTTTGAATGGATATTTGGATGCATTCTAATAATATCTCGAATCTGATCAACCAGACGTGCAATTCTGTTATAATCACCACTTCAGCTCGATCACTTTCATCTGATAGTGTAATCCTATTCAATACATCAATATCACTTATGATTAACTTGTAGTCATCCGGCGACATTTCACAAAGAGTATAGCTCTAAATTATGTCATTTTAGTCAATAACTAACAGCTTTGATCTTCCCTTTTAGCACATGAAAATTTTCCAAATACTTCTCAGGTTTAACAGATTTCTGCATTCCATCATATTTTTTCTGTTTTGACAGACCTCATGTTTGGTCGACTTTTAGGGAGAGAGGCAATGTTCCGCATATGAGAGGAAGGGCTTGCGTAGAGAGATGTGGCTTAGACGTAAATGACAAAGTTAGTGTTTCACGTAAGAGATAAATCGACCAATGAGGGGAAGACTATGATTTGCTCAGGAATATATGGCCTTGAGCGATAAGCAACGGAGAGTTAAATGACACAAATGAAAGTTCACATTTGAGCTATTTAGAAGATTTTGAGTGTGATGTAAGTTAGTAGTAAGTTTAGGGTGCGATATATGTAAAGAAATTTGAGTGTGATGTAAATTAGTAGTAAGTTTAGGGTGCTAAATATGTAAAGAAAAAATGAGTTGAAGGTGCCACATATGTAAATCCCCCTAATTTTATTTTGCATGCATTTTAGCTGGTAGTTGTGGAAAAAATATATTAAAATACTTGTATTCAATCAACATCATCAAAATCAACTAAGAACAAGCAATCATTGAGTTCCCCCATCCATTTGTTGACAATCAACCACTTTCATTCGCTAATAAAAGACAATATAATATGAGATAATATCATTCACCTAGTATGGCTAATTCAAACAAAATTTAATTCTAATATTTAAATTTCAAGAAAATTTGATGGTTTTCATTATAAGATACATAACTTCTTCTATCCTCATCACAATAGCTAGTATGGTATTCTGTGTTTCTGAAATACTTTTTTGCATCAGGTATTTCTTACTGAAAACTCAAGAAAAACAAAAGTTTTTTTTTTTTTCTAGTTATGAGAACAAAGTAAAACCTAACTCTACAATATAGCAATCAAAAATGAGAAATATATATCAGTACTAATTTATTTGCAACTAGGCTAGATAAGGCTGGGCAAAATTAGTGAAACAAACATAAACTATAGAGTTATTATCTAAGACTTGTTTCATATGCGACAAGCTATTAAATACTGAGATCACTCTAGATAGCAAAACCAATTGATTTTGATATTACAATGGAAGTTACAAGTTATGGAAAATCAGTGTTTCATCGCAATGAATAATCAATAAAAAACAATGATAAAGAAAAGAATTTTAACTGGGAAAAAAAAGCCTAGAAACAAAAAACGACCTTAAGAAAGAAATTCAAAATTTTTTAAATTTTAATTTCTTCTTGAAGAATAATGATATACAAAGCTTGTGAATCATGATATCTTCTTCACCTGGAAACAATAATAATTTCAAGAAGCAAAACAATATCATTAAATTGGTATGTATTCTGAAATTGTTACATTCCAATAAATGTATTATATGGAAAAAGAACCAGAGCCAAAAATTGCAGAGAGCTGATTGCGTGTTCAAATACCTTTAGGAGAGAATCACGAGTCCAAGATACATAGATCCACATAGAAATGTGAAAGAAATTATGCCCCTGTATATGATTTAAGTTTCATAAAATCTGGTACAGATCATACTAAGGGATTCATTAATAGTAAATTACTACTTTATTAAGCATAAAATCTCACCAGATGACACCCCATCCAACTCCATTGCATGGGCAAGGGCAAATTTCGGCAAACTTCTCAGCATCACTCGAGTTGACTCTCCGAGAAATCAAATCATCATAGATATCTAAAATACAAAAGGGCATATAGAACTACCATGATAATTTGTAGAATTTTATTAGTAATAATTTGATGCTCTAGTCAATCATTATATAATCATACCATAGACTGAAAACAAGCTATTCATTACACCTGAATTTGCAACAGAGAAAAAAGAGTTACAATTATACCAGAACAAATTACCCTCATGAACTTCACAAGGGCTGCAGTTCAGAGAGAACTGGAAAGGTTGAGGTTCACCTATGAATAAAATGGCATATCGAAGGATGCGGACATGAGTAAGTTCTTGTAATACCCATATAATGGCAACAAAAATGATGAAACCTGCCAGTATTGTTTGACAAAATTAAAATTGTTCACGGTCAGATGAAGCAGGTCTGCAAACATTTATAAGAAAAGGTTGACTGAGTTTACCAATACAAAGTCCTCGAAGTAACCACTGCATTAGGAGAAATAGCCAATTAGCAGGTAAAAAAAAAGTTAATTACAGGTTGGTGACATACTTTTTGTTAACTAAACATCTTGCTGCAGTTTACCTCAGATTAGAAAAGGAAAGAGTGACATACATTCCACTCAAGTCCCATCCATTTACATATCTAACACCTAAATTTCAATGTTTACATCCATAAAACCTTACCTATAGATGAAAAGGTGCATTCAACTTTTTAAAAGTTAAAATAGTAGTATTTTAATTTGATATTAAAACATTGGGTTATATAAAGTAGAAAACAAGTTTGAAGTGTTAAGTATGTATATACATAGGAATTGGGCAGTATGTATGAAAATGACCCAAAAAAGAGATGAAACTAACTTAGGACCAACAACTTACATTTTTTGCAATGAATAGAACAACAAATAAAGCAAGAATGAGACAACCAGCAGCAATCCTTGCGGTGAGAAGTTTGGTTGATGCCAGTATAAAAACTAGTCCCCACAATGATGACCCAAGATCTAGGCACAGTGAAAAAAAAAACAGAAAAAAACTTCAACTCCAATAGATGATAGAAGACTGAAGTTCACTATGAAACAATGAGCCCTAAATTTGTTTTGATATTAAGCCTTTCTTTCTGAAACAGGCCTGGAAACAGAAATAATATTATGCAGAACAAAGATACATTACATCCAGCAGGCAAAATCACGCAGTACACTCCACCGCGTGTATGTGTCGCACCACCCTCATCTGCATGAACTTGAATACCCTCCACCTGCATCAGTTTTGATCAGGAGCTTTTCGACTGGCAACACAGTGTTGTTTGAAATATCTAATAATAACGAAAAGGTTGATCATAACAATTTATATGAATTTATAATATCAATACAAAAAAAAAAATGAGTTCACCTAAAGGAAAGAAAGTAAAAACGAAACAACTAATATTAGCTTTTTGCCAATTTAGTCGAAGGAGCTAAATTAAGAAATAGCATATGCAATAGTGAGGTTAAGATTGAAGTTAAGAGCACAGAATATTGGTTAAAAGTGCAGAAACAAACTGCTACCATACTTCTATAACAGACTACAACAGGGTGGTCAGTAATTCTTCTATTTTATGAAGGGTTAAGACAAAGTATAACGGTTATGTTGATGATGCATAGGATAGGAAAAGAACATTAAAAAAAAATTCTCCTAGAATGATAAATATATCCAGAATTTTAAGAGATTCAGAGCAGCATAACCCCAATAAAGACAAGTAGATATAATAAATAATAATGTTATGGCAAGCAATCCAATTCTACAAAAGTAAACATCCTTAGAGCAGCATAAATTCAAAAAAAAAAAAAACATGAAACCTCCATTAACTGAGAGTCAGAAGACGCCAACAGTTATCATAAAGGTTATTAGAAAGTCAATAAGTGACATCTGCTGATTAATGATACTTTAGAAGGAAATGATATGAACTGCAATCCATCTTAATGGGCCACACGAGTTCAAAAGATTAAAGATAAACACTGAAACAAAAAAGATTAAGTTGAATATTACATTCAAATCAAGATCTACAGACCAAATTATATATAGATGATATGCAACCATCAAGAAAGGTGACAGCACCAAGAGTCAAATGCAATGTCCCAATAACCCACTCTCAGAATATAAATACAGAAGATAAGAGTAAAAGTTAAAGCGTCTAATGCAAGAGATTTGAACAAGTAAAGTTTAGGGATTAGACATTTCACTGCAAGCTACATTATTAGTATAGAAAATAAAAAGTAACTAAAAGCTTGCTTCATTCATTCCCCAATGGGTCTTTATACAACAACAACAACAACAACAACAAAGCCTTAATCCCACTACGTGGGGTCGGCCACATGAATCCTTTTTCTCCATTGCGTCCTATTTAGTGTCATATTTTCATTTAGTTCTAATAAATTAAGAT
>JXCR01138385.1:210090-226403 GCA_002079205.1 Phalaenopsis hybrid cultivar | reverse complement strand
ATAAGAATAATGTGTTATTCTTATGTCTTAGCAACTGAGAGCTCAAGATAAAAGATATTAAATTCATCAAACTTTCTTCCATTTAGTTGTTGAAGACTAATTTGAGTAAACAAACACGANAATGATAAGAATAATGTGTTATTCTTATGTCTTAGCAACTGAGAGCTCAAGATAAAAGATATTAAATTCATCGAACTTCCTTCCATTTAGTTGTTGAAGACTAATTTGAGTAAACAAACACGGCATTTTTATTAAACATGACATCTCTTGATATAATGAATTTTTTGGTAGTCAAGTAAAAATATTTATAATTTTTTTGAGTAGATGCATATCCTACAAGAAACATACTTAAAGTGAACTAGGATTAATTTTATCCAGTTGTGGTCAGTATATTTAAATATGAAAACTAAAAATTTTAAGAGAAAGTTTTGAGAAAAATGATTTTTGTGGAAAAATTCAGAAAGATAGTTTAGATGATTTTTTGAATTAATCTCCCTTGAGAGTATTATATTAATGAGATATGTAAAGGTAAGAAACTTTTATTTACTATCATTTAAAAATTTTATTTTGNGTTGTGGTCAGTATATTTAAATATGAAAACTAAAAATTTTAAGAGAAAGTTTTGAGAAAAATGATTTTTGTGAAAAAATTCAGAAAGATAGTTTAGATGATTTTTTGAATTAATCTCCCTTGAGAGTATTATATTTAATGAGATATGTAAAGGTAAGAAACTTTTATTTACTATCATTTCAAAAATTTTATTTTGAAAAAAAAAAATTCTAAATAAATTCTATATTAAGAAATAAAGATATAATTTAATTAAAATAATCCAAGCATTATCGCTCTTAAATTTTAACATTGTTGTCCAATTAATTTTTTATTATTGAGATAAAGATTGAAAGATTAGGACCTAAATAATTTTTTTAGTTGAAAAGATAAAGTCATGTCATCTGCGTGTAACTATCAATGAATGTAAAAAATCCTTTAGTTCCTAAGATATTAGAAGTTTGTGAAAATCCCCAAATATCAAAATGAATTTGGCGAGGGAGCGCTAGTGCCGGACACGAGATCATGTCTTGAACAGACTTAGGATCGTGTTCNAATGTAAAAAATCCTTTAGTTCCTAAGATATTAGAAGTTTGTGAAAATCCCCAAATATCAAAATGAATTTGGCGAGGGAGCGCTAGTGCCGGACACGAGATCATGTCTTGAACAGACTTAGGATCGTGTCCAGAATTGTTATAGATCCAAAGTTGGACAAGTTCAGGTTGATTCATTCTTTTGGTGAATCAAACAGAACCTAAGGGCCTTTTTTTGTTTGACTTAACTACATTTGTAGTTGTTTTGTACTCTATTATAAAATTGTTTGCTTTGGATAGTTTGAGCAGCTAATTTTTTTATTATNAAATGTAACAAATCCTTTAGTTCCTAAGATATTAGAAGTTTGTGAAAATCCCCAAATATCAAAATGAATTTGATGAGGGAGCGCTAGTGTCGGACACGAGATCATGTCTTGAACAGACTTAGGATCATGTCCAGAATTGTTATAGATCCAAAGTTGGACAAGTTCAGGTTGATTCATTCTTTTGGTGAATCAAAAAGAACCTAAGGGCCTTTTTTTGTTTGACTTAATTACAGTTGTAGTTGTTTTGTACTCTATTATATAATTGTTTGCTTTGGATAGTTTGAGCAGCTAATTTTTTTATTAATTTGTGCTATTTTGAGTTTTTTCTCAAGTTTCTCATTTTAAGTGTATTGTATAATTTCTCTTCTTAAGTGATGTTTCTGTAACTTGATTGAAGAATAAGTGATAGATCCTCCTTGGAATTCATGCCACATCGAACAGTCACAGGACGGCTTTTTCTTGATGCCTTTCCTCATGGCAGCAGCTATCAACGTTGTTCACTTTCTTCTTTCATCCAGAATAGTAGTCATTGAGAACCATATCCGGCCTATCTAGTGTTAGTTTCACTTCCTCACTGTTTTGTAATGCAAAACAGCAATTATCATCTTGTTTCCTATTCAAATCTTGCATCTCAGGCTTTTGCTCTTTAATATCATCCACAACTTACTCAACCTTATCGACTTTTAAGCCATCAAAGACAGATGTCAGAATTATTATGAAAGAAGTACAGGATCTGGATTCACTTTCAAGAATATAAACTTTATGATGTTAAGCACTTTACAAATCTTGCAATTAAAATTTTTAATATCAATACTATAAGAAAAAAAAGGAAACATATATTGTAGGATGTTAAAGAGGGATTCTTTAGTCCATGATGACAATCCTAAATGGTGTCTTTATTTAAAGGAAATATGGAGTAGGATAAACGGAAATTATCTTTATGTAGATATAATCTGCTCATTTCTGTCTTTTGCCTAATCACCTTCCCTAAAGTGATTTAATGTTATATTATAATAAATACAAGAGAAATAGAAATAATTTCTTAACTTGCAAAGTCCTAAAGAATGAACAATGCCGACAAAATTTATTATGTGATTAGTACCTTGCCTATCATGGTTGTTCGTGACTTGGGTGCAAGTTGAGCGAGGCGCAAGGCAGAAAACAGGCGAGCAGAGGGTGTGAGAGGCAATATAAGGTAAGATATGATTTTTTTATAAATTTACATATATAAACAACCCATCAACCCTTAATTCCTCTTATTCCCTCTTCTGCTTTTCTCTTGCTCCCGCAAATTGTGCGATCACGTAACCAAGTATTATAGTGGGAGGCAAAAGATGCAGAACTAAAAACCAAAGGCCCTCGATTAGGATGTCGGGAGGGGAAAACTAAAGCAATTTGATGCTTGAAAGTAAGAAAGATTTTGTGTGTGTGTCTGTGTGTGGAGGTATAGATAATTACTTGTATTTAATTTCTTAAATCGATATAATTACCTTTATTTCTTCCTCATTTATTGTGCTTTTCACTAGTTGAACTAATAGTAGTAACAAGTTTGATTTTAGGAATCCAGAAGACAATAAAGAATTAGGAAAGGGAGGCTAAGTTTCAAATTTTAAAAGAGGATAAGTTGTTTTGAGGTAAAAACTTCAATTGATAGTATGTTTATGTTAAATTGCTTTTTATTTGAAAAATTCCTCAAATTTTAAAGGAATATATATTTTCAATTTGTTTATTTATTGGGGTGAGGTCAGAACAGCTTAGGCAACACATTCATCACTAGGCTGACCTGCCAACCCGCATAACATACTCAGTTGCTAAATAAATAAGCCATTTGCTTATAGTGCTTATGTATGCTACTGTTTATTAGTATATACTATTGTTGTGTACTTGCATTTAAAAACTCTTTCATATTGAGCATAAGCATTACTATCAGCCTAAATTACTTAAGCAAATAAACATTTGCATACTTTTATTTCATAAAACTGCAGCACTATATTGTTGATTATTACTTTTCATATTACTTTTCTGTATGTTAATAAAATGATTAATTGCAAATACGTTCAGAATAAGTGTTAAATGTATATGAAAATATTTATAGCAAGAAAAGATCATTGATAAAATGTCATATATATTGTGATAGTTAAACAGATATACAATGACCTACACAGTGAAGACAAGATTTTTGACAAGACGAACATTAATAATAACTCAATTCAATCCCCAACTCTTGATATTAAAGTTGGAACGGACCAACTAGTATCAAGAGGGCATTAATAAAGCAACACGTTGAAACAACTAACCTTCATCAACAAGGATTGTAATCACCGGACTGGGTGACTACCAGATAAAATGAAATAAGTCAACACCCCTATAAATATAACACCACAATTATAAAACAGAAAATGGAGAACAAGATTAAAATGAAGGTAAAGAAAATACAAATATGACCTTGCATATTATACAAATGGAGAAATTTCCGGCAACATTTTTTATTATTTATGGTCAAGTATCATTTACTGCTTTTAAATCAAGTTATTTATGTTTGTTTATCATTATTGTTATTACTTATATCGGTCACTGACCAATACGCAAGTTCTTTTTCTTTTATATATAATAAATCTTGCTTTAATATTGATTATCTTATTGAACTTGTAGCTTACACGATGTTACTATGTTGCTTTTTAGAGAGGGTTAATGAGCAAGCGACCCGTCAACCAGGTGATTTGTCATTTTGTATAGTTTTTAATGTAAGATTTTTGGTAATTATAAAAGACTTTTGTGGTATCTATGCTTTTATATTTAAATATTTTTAGAATCTCTATAATTTGTTTAAGAATTGTTATACACATTTTCCTATTTATGGTTAATATCAATGAAATTTTAATGAATCGAATGATAAGAATTTGTCTGTGACAAGTTAGTATGATTTATATTTCACTTACTTGATCCTGATAAGTACAAATCAAGATGATTGTCGGTAAAAACTGAGTCTAAGGCATGCTCCTTTGTTACAGCTCCAGCAGCCCTAAGAGGGTTGACTGTTACGTGATAGTTAGATTGACCCCTTCGTCAAGTCTAAATCTATAAGCACTGATGCAATTCCCACCTTCTTTCTAGTTCATCATAATTAGCAGTACTTAGAATTAAGGTTTAAAAAATAATACATATAAACTCCAAAAGTCTTACAAAGAAGGCTACTATGCAATCCATGTGGTTCCTTTAACATAGAAATTGTGCAACCCTCAAGTAAAATGAAGTTAAACTCTTAAAACATTAAGACACCTTTTAGTGTAACTGTTGGAGTTTCATCAAAAACTTCAAAGTTAAACGTACTCTTGTCAGAGTACTTCTGGGATGGGTGACCTCCTGAGAAGTTACACAAATGAGACAAAATCATGAGGTAATTAGGCCAAAGTGGACAGTATCTCAATGGCTAAAAGTTTGAGCTGCTGGAAGTGGTATTAGAGTATTGCACCAGTCTGAAGATGGTCATATGTGCATGGTGGATAATTTTGGGTTAAGAGTGATTGATGAGGACGATAGTTATTTAACCAAGGGAGATTGTGAAAACCTCAAGTAAAATGAAGTTGAACTCTTAATTTTGAGGATCTTTTGGTGTAACGATTGGAGTTTCATCACCCATGGGAAGTTATACTGTGACAAAACTGTGAGGTTATTAGGTCAAAAATGGACAATATATCAATATCTTAATGGGTGAGACTTTTGGATTTTAAAGAAAGGACCCCAAAAAAAAAACAAAATTACTATTGCAATCATTAGGTAAATCCATAACTCAAGAAGCAAAAATGCAATCAAAACCAAAATTAAAGTTCCTACTTCCTCTTGCAATCCACAAGCCCTTCACAAAGCCATCCCTAAAACAAAATATGAAATAAGATTTGAGAGATTTAAAGCGAGAAGTATTATAAGATAGAATAAGATACTTCTTTTAGAAATTAGATTTATGCTCAGTGCAGTAATGAGCGAAGCAACATTGACACGTAATTTAGAGAAAATAATTCTAGTATGTTGAAATTAAAATATCATCAACAATGACAAAAGCCGGTCCAATTGAAACAATTGCCCAAATTTGAGGCCCAATTGCCACCCAATGTATTAAATAATGCTCACCAAAAAGGAAAGGAGGCATTTTAAAAATAGTTATATTACTTTTTAATTTATAACTATAAAATATACTTTCTAAGAGTATTAAATAATCATCACATAAAATGATGATGGTAAATATATAAACTTTTTAAGTTTAATTGCATTTCATATTAAAAAAAACTCTAAACTTTGGCACATATATAAAATGCATAAGCAATTAGCAGGCTTTGCATAAGAATAATCTAATATTCATATTTAATATTTCAATTTACTTTATCATCCATACTTTCTTCTCTATCATAGAATTGGTAGAACTCAATTTGTTCATTGCCTTTGTCTGACTCATCAAAACAAGATATTTCAGATCTAGAATTTCAAGTTTCATTGCATTTCATATTAAAAATCCTAAACTTCAGCAAAAAGCTACGTCTTTGGAAGTCGTGAAAGCCATGGTATCTCACTATTGAGACTAGATAGTCCATCGTAAATAGATACACTTAAAATACTTAAGCTAGTATTGTGGATAGCATAAGTATAATCAAATATTCATATATAAATATTTCATTTTCATCATTATCCAAGCTTTCTTCTCTACATATATTTAGTACACATTTCTCTGTGCATTTCTCATCAAACTCATCAAATCAAGAAATCTAGAATTTCTAATGCAGCTAAATGATATAATGAATGAAACACAATGTGTTTGAAATTGGAATTAAGAAGAAGTTATAAATGAACAATCAATTATTTTTCATTGACGAAAAAATAAATTTATACAAAATTTATGACAAACACTAAGGCCTTGTTTGGAAAAGCTTTTAAACTGCTCTTTCTTTTAGAGACTGTCATTTCTTTCATTTTACCGTTCATTTGGTTGTAGTACCTATATTAAATTACTTTAAACAAAAATTCACTTAATTTTCATTTCCGAGCGTGATTTGCTCTGGCGTTTTGGAGTGAGTTCTAAGATTTGGAAAGAAAAAAGTTGAATGTGCCCAAAAAATTAACGCACATCTCCACTGCATAAATTATCATCCCCATTCTCCACCATCAAATTCCACCCGGTATCCATAAAGAAGCACCTCCTCCTATGGCACCCATGACACCAAGCCTATCCTCGGCTCCAATGGAAAATAGGTTAGGTCTTACAACCCGCAAGAAGGCCGTTGTACACAAACTTGTACCATAACTCTAGAAAATGTTCTTGTGTAAACTGCATGAGGTTATTGAAGCTAACATAGATGATGGATCGGTCAAGCTGGGCATCCGACCAAGAGAAGGTGGAGGAGTCCTCGACCGAGAGACTGGTTCAAGGCAAAAATTAAAATGAAAAAAAAAAATTTACATAATTGTAAAAATATTTGGAAGTATAGAGCTAACATCTAGAAGCATGGATGGAAACTCTTTCGTGTTTGTTATAAAATCACACTAAACAAATGCACATTATATAAGACTATTTTTATTTCATTGCCGAGATGAGAATGATTAGATGAATGAGTGGCCTTGCACTTAGAGACACAATGCGAAATGAATATATCTGTGATCGGATTGGTGTAGCTCCAGTAAAAACAAAATTAGAGATAATCGTCTTAGAAGGTTCAGTCACATTAAACGTCGATCATCTGATGATCCAATTAGGAGAGTAAATGTTTTAGATTCAACTTATGTTAAGAAAGGAAAATGTAGACCTAGGAAGACTTGGGCTTATTGTATAAAAAATTATCTTAATTTATTAGAATTAAATGAAAATTTGACACTAAATAGAACGCAATGGAGAAAAAGATTCATGTAGTTGACCCCACTTAGTGGGATTAAGGCTTTGTTGTTGTTGTATTCTCTGGTTCAACCTATGTGTTGGATCATGAAAGGATTAATATAGGATTAATTTATCTGAATAATTAAGCCAATTAATTCAATTTATAGAAAAAATGGACTTAATAAATATCTTATTTTGTTGGATGAAATTAATACTAAATATTAATGATACCATTCTATGGCTTCTAAAAAAGTGTTTGCGAAGCGAATGTAGTGAGGGGTGATTGTAGAATAGCAAGGAAATAACAATAGGGAAATTGGTGGTGTTTGGAAGTGTCGATGTGGTGAAACCAGCTGATGAAGAGCAGGTTGGACAAGTTCGGTGGCTATTCGGGCTAAAAATAGCAAGCGAACGGCGAACGGCGAACGGTGAACGGTGAACGGCGAATGGCCAACGACAAAGTGTGGAACAACTGGTTGTGAGTGATGAGAGGGATCCACCATATGTTCCTCAACAAGATACAGATACACCACTTGCGAAAGAAAAAGATACACCACTCTGAAGAGCATAAAATTGAGAATCATCTCTCCAAACATAATAACAATAACAAAAAGCCTAGTCTAAACTAGAAAAGACAAACATATTTGATGTTTCTAAAGAAACATCAAATATGGGCCCACAAGGGGCTAGCAACTACGGCAAGCGAGAGAATTCGCGTCGATCGGGAAAATTATCCTCTGCTTCCTCCACTACACCCTAATCAGTGAAAGATATTATCCTCGTGTTCAAGCAAACAAAAGCACAGTGCCCAAATCTATGACAATTGAAGCACTTCCTGACTGTGACAGATCAAAGAGTGTTGGTTGTGTCCATTTTTTCTCTAGTCTCAACTAGTTTCATCCTGCGGGGTAGCCTAGAAAGTTCCACTTAGTGTATTCTTGTTGTGATGTTGTTTCTCCACCTTTAAAACAAGGGCTTGTACACCTAGTAGGGACTAATACAACTGCAGCCGCATCACATTACTAATAAATGACCTCAATCCTCTAAGATATATCGCTATTGTGGGCTCATCTGGTTCCACCCAACTTACATTTCAGCATAAGCAGGTCAAATTCAATTGTGTTGCACATAAAAATCTCTCTGACATGGGTGGTGAAATTTTATGAACATATCCTACCGATAATGAGAGAAAAGGAATTTGCGCTAGGTCTCCCTTTACATCTTAAACCAAGTAATAATTTCTCTTCCCTTCCTGCTGTCAATGAAGCTTAGAGTTCTCCTATCATAAGGAAGCATTCTTCCTTAATTTAATAGCGACTAATTTGATCGTCTTGTCGGCTTTGACATCTTTGTACTCAAAGACTCGTTCTACTATCTGAAGTAACTTGATGAATTCATTCAGATCCATGCAACCTTCAAAATATTGTATGTTGGTATTCACTCCAACATACCGGCTTTCTCTTAAATTCAATGCCAAATTGGTGCGGTATTGGTTGTTCATCATGTGAAACTTATTGGTGGAAGAGATTCACTTCCTCCCCTTGATTTGACGAATCACCATTACGGTTATCGGTAACTTCAACGAATTATCTCCTTTCAAAAGTGGCAAACCTCTATTGTTGTTAAAAGATCTTTCACTACATATTCTCCATAATAAGTTCATCCACACCTCGTTGAGAGTTTCTCCTTTACGGCACGGCGTCCTTTTCCCTCGATTAGGATTTCGGCGAATGTAGGATTGTAAATTAAATATTGGTCGGGCTTAGGCTATTATGGTAGGCATCGACGTGGAATTCTAGCGAATGTGAGAATGTTAGACTTTGAAAATTTACGGTGAGACAAGAAATTGTGGCATAAATGTTTAGGTATTGTGAGATATTTTCTTAAAAAAATTTTAGATTTGTGGTAGAAAAGACAAATCCCAAAAAATTTAGGATCTATCAAACTCTAAAACCATTTGATATTGTTATATGGCTCCTATAAGGTGTTTGGGAAGTGGATGTAGTGAGGAGTTGGTTGTCAAATAGCAAAGAAGTGACAATATGGGAGGTTGGCTGCACTTGGAAGGGTAAATGGGACAAAATCTATTGTTGGAAAGCAACTTGGAGGAGTTTGGCACTTGTCCAGACTAAAAAACAACAAAAATGAAGATACGGCAAAACTGCGAGGTGCAAGCGGAGAGGGAATCCACCAATTGTTCACAAACAAGATATAGATACACCACTTGCAGAAAGAAAGGATACAACACTTCAAAAAAATATAAAATAGAGAACCATGCCTACAAACATAATAACAATAGAAAAAAGTTTACTCAAAACAGAGAAAAGAAACATATAAATAGTTCTTTCCGAAACCCTAATTCTAAATATAGAAATATCAAATATAGACCCAGGCTGGCTGCTGCAGCAGCTCGAGAATTCGTGCTAATCGAGAAAATTGTAAAAGTCCGGCTTGATCAAGCTAGCTGGATTGTGGAGATCACCTTCACAAAGACAGGAACCAATCCCTATTCATATTCCAGCATTAGGGATATTGACTCTGCCATAGGCAGAATCCCGCAATTGCAGGGTCGGGCAATCTCAATATTGTGGGACACAGTATCCACAGAAGAGCTCTCACATCAATTGAGGTAATATCTCACAAAATTATCTCAAAGGTAACAAGTTTTAGTCCAAAGAAAAAATGAATCTAAATGAAATTAGTAAGATGTAATAATAAATTGGTGATTTTTTAATTGAAATAATTAAATGTGTAATAATTTTGCATTTCTATAAAAACATTTTTTGTAGAATTAGTATTTAAAATGAGTTTGGTAATTAAAAAATATGAGTATTGTAGCCTTCTATGTTAAAAAGCTACGACTAATAGCATAGCTAAACATGCAATAGATAACGCCTTGGTATGACAAAGAATATAAAAAAGCAATTTATTCAAACAACTTTATCACCTTTAATAACATCATCTTTATTGTGCTAATTTTTTAAAACCATTTTTAAACAAAATTTTATAGAAGCTAAATCTCAACCAAAACAATGCCTAAATTTACGATTGTAAAAAATAGAAATTCAATCAAAATTTTGAAGGTAAAAAAATACATGTAGAATAAGATTTACACTGCAATAAAAAAAAACCTAGTTGTTCAGAATAAAATAAATCACAAAAGCAAACCCAATATTAAACTATTCAAGTAAAATAAGAACTAGATAAGAAATCAGTAACTTCAAAAATTTCAAGCCTCGCACTAATAACAAAACTATCTCCTAAAAGCAAGTAGTCACACAAGCACTACACTCGAATAAATTAGTATTCAACAAACATACAAGTTTAAAGAAATCTAGAAACTTTTATTAAGCCAAAAACTAGAAAGAAAGTATAAGCCTCAAGATTTGCTTCATAGACACTCAATTTCTATTCCTCCAAGTTGGTATATATAGAGAAGGCATGCATTCAAGCGCAAAACCATAAGACCTCAAGTAATCCAACAATTCATAACAAGTGTCCAAACACTTATGGATAAACATGACAAAGAAAAAGAGGTATAACCCACGTAATAGTGTGAACAGTACTAGTGGAATAATAGATAAGCACATGAATAGCATGTGAGAAAATAGTTCACGTAATCAACAACCCTTGATTACAAGAGAACCCATGGATCAAGAAAAGTGGACATAAATCGTAACATAGATGATAGAAGCAAAAGAGACAGGATGAGTTCGTGAAATAGAAGTAAATCCAGTTGCAGCCAGGATTATCGATAAGATTGTGAAAAAAAATGCGACTGAGGCGAAGAATCAACATGAAAGCGACTTGTAATGGAGGCATGATGAAGGGTAGATGAGTCCATGTCAATCCACCCAACTTAAAAAAAATTACTCCAACATATTGTGCAAATAATGTGTTGTTCAAATATAAAACAAAATATCTTCTCGTAGAGAAAATATTAGCCATAATCATTACAAGTTACCTAAATTTAAAATAGAAACTATAAAATTAAATAACTAAAATGAAAAATAATATTTAATTTGCTAATTAACTAATCTCAATATTCAATTTGTGTTTTTGGAAAACTTCCAAATTTCCATCAAATTTGCCTCGCTTGGATAAAAAAGTAGCTCAAATGAATTTAACAATTAATAATGATTAAGGAAAAAAAGTCTTGGTAAAATTCTTGTTATAGTCCATGAATCATAACATAAAGGCTTACCAAATTGAAATAGAAAATATCTCTAAAATACACCATCTGTCATGAATAGAATTTTATTTTCTAGTATAAATTTAGGATCATGATTTATAGGATTTTCTGGTAGAGTGTTCGAGGTTAATTAACAATGAAAAAAAGGAAATGAAGAAGAATCAAAGGCATTGGCAGTGGTTTTATAAAATAAAGACATATTAGTTACATAATGTCTTAGAATTTCTAGTTTATAAGGATTTATCCAATATATTGCATGATTTTAAATAGACACCCCTTTCAATTAATTGCTTAAAAGGCTCATTTAAGAAACCTTTTCAAGATTTAGATGCATAGCACATTGTTTAAGCTCCACATTAATGTCCATACCAACAGTAGGCTTATAATTGTCATAATAAATAGTCAATTGTCTATAAATATCTTCATGTAATTCATGCATATATTGTGCAAATTATTATGCAAATTCACAAGCTTGAACTCAATACGAAGTTCCACAAATTATAAAAGTCATCTAAGTTGATACCATGTAATGACTACAAACAATGCTACTGGCCNTTTAGATGTATAGCACATTGTTTAAGCTCCACATTAATGTCCATACCAACAATAGGCTTATAATTGTCATAACAAATAGTCAATTGTCCATAAATATCTTCATGTAATTCATGCATATATTGTGCAAATTATTATGCAAATTCAAAAGCTTGAACTCAATACGAAGTTCCACAAATTATAAAAGTTATCTAAGTTGATACCATGTAATGACTACAAACAATGCTACTGGCCTATTACGCTAGCATTCATTCTGAATCAAGTTTATTTAAAGAAACAAACGGGAAGGCCATGTTTCAAAAACTAATAGGAATAACATAGAACTGGAGGCATCAAAGAGTGCTTACATCACCACAAGTTAGCTTACAAGCAAGAGCATGGCTCGTTTCATGAAGGAACACTGTGATAAGCTTGAAAGGAGTTAGCAGCACTGTCCTCCAAAGCTACAAATTCATCCAAGAAAGAAGAGGCTTATAATCAAGTTTAATAGAAGAAGCTCTCGCAACTAATTTAAGTGAGTAAAGCATTTGGGTATTGTCCCAAGAAAAACTATAGGACCTACCACCAAGAATATTAAATATACCATTGTAACCACCCAAACATTAAATATAATATTTTAACCATTTTTTTCATTACAATCTCCCTCCTAAACTGACTGATGAAGATTTTGAGTGAAGCTTTCGGGTGGTTATAAATATTAAATTTAAAATTTTTGCAGTTAAAATGTTATATTTAATATTTTGAGTGATTAGTATCAAAAACACCAAAGTATCCCAATACAGCCAACCCAGGTCCATGTCTCAAAATTTCAAACAGTAAAACTCCCTTAATTGGGATCTGAGTCAATCAGAAAGTGGAGTTAATGAATTTTTCACTTTCCCTGAATTATGACTTCCTACATCCCCAATCCGGTGCTAAGGCAGAAATTGAAGGGAAAAGAGCAAGACCCAAGAAAAGAAAATGGAGCAGATTTGTTTGGAGATGCNTAAATGTTATATTTAATATTTTGAGTGATTAGTATCAAAAACACCAAAGTATCCCAATACAGCCAACCCAGGCCCATGTCTCAAAATTTCAAACAGTAAAACTCCCTTCATTGGGATCTGAGTCAATCAGACAGTGGAGTTAATGAATTTTTCATTTTCCCTGAATTATGACTTCCTTCATCCCCAATCCGGTGCTAAGGCAGAAATTGAAGGGAAAAGAGAAGACCCAAGAAAAGAAAATGGAGCAGATTTGTTTGGAGAAGTGCTTACAGAGAGGATTACAACAATAGAGACGCCAATGGTCACAATGAAGACGACTTGGTCGTGCTTGCAGCAGTTCTTCAACTCCCAATTCACCATCCCGCCCTTCCACTTCCTTGCAGCCCACGAAGTCCCAGGGAGCAAAGAGTATAAATTTNGGGTGGGAGAAGAGGAGCCGGGGGTACCAAAATTCCCTTGCAGCTGATAATTCTCAGGAAGGAATCGAGCGGAACGGCAGTACAAGACGGGGAGACCGATTGGAACCAAAAGCAAAAGCTGAGACTGCGACTTCAAACCCGAAGGTCGGCTAAAATCTGAGCGTCGGTTTGGTGCTGGTGCGGGAAGCAAAACGCTTAATCCGAAAATTCAAAACAAATCAAAACGGAAATTTTCATTTTTAATTTAAATGGAGTCAAATCGAAATAATTTAAATTAAACGCTTTGGGTGGGGTTCTAGCTAATCCAAAAATAATAAATTAAGTATTTAATTCATTTTTAAGGAAAAACTCATAATTTTTTTTTTTGTTATTGAGTTTAAAAATTGAGTTATATTGTTCATTTATAGTTAGGGTTGTCAAAATAGTTCGATGATCGCGAACAGTTCATATTTAGCTCGTCGGGGAGTTCGGGTTCGATTCATTCGATAAGAAAACGAGACGAATATGAACAAATTTTTTTTCGTTCGGTTTATAACGAACCAAACACGAACATTTATTTGTTCGANCGGTTTGGTGCTGGTGCGGGAAGCAAAACGCTTAATCCGAAAATTCAAAACAAATCAAAACGGAAATTTTCACTTTTGATCTAATTTGATTTAATGTAATTTTTGTAAAATTATTTATTTGATTTAATTTAGAAAATGTTTAGGGCAACCTGTGCTTATTCAGATAAACCGATTATTTGAAAACGTAGACCAAAATTATATTTCATCTGCTTTCCGTATTTAGTGTAAAAAATTAACAGCGATTTCGAATAAGCTGCTCAAATATAATTTTCAAATAGTGACGTAGCGTTTTCCAAATGACTCCACAACAGATAAGCTGCCCCAAACGGAGCCTTAGAATTTAAATTGAGTCAAATCGAAATGATTTAAATTAAATGCTTTGGGTGGGGTTCTAGCTAATCCAAAAATAATAAATTAAGTATTTAATTCATTTTTAAGGAAAAACTCATAATTTTTTTTTGTTATTGCGTTTAAAAATTGAGTTATATTGTTCATTTATAGTTAGGGCTGTCAAAAAAGATCGATGTTCACGAACAGTTCATATTTAGCTCATCGGGGAGTTTGGGTTCGATTCATTCGATAAGAAAACGAGGCGAACACGAACAATTTTTTTTTCATTGGGTTTATAACGAACCAAACACGAACAGTTATTTNAATCGAAATAGAAAATATCTCTAAAATACACCATTTGTCATGAACAGAATTTTGTTTTCTAGTATAAATTTAGGATCATGATTTATAGGATTTTCTGATAGAGTGTTCGAGGTTAATTAACAATGAAAAAAATGAAATAATGAAGAATCAAAGGCATTGGCAGTGGTTTTATAAAATAAAGACAAATTAGTTACATAACGTCTTAGAATTTCTAGTTTATAAGGATTTATCCAATATATTGCATGATTTTAAATAGACCCCCCTTTCAATTAATTGCTTAAAAGGCTCATTTAAGAAACCTTTTCAAGATTTAGATGTATAGCACATTGTTTAAGCTCCACATTAATGTCCATACCAACAATAGGCTTATAATTGTCATAATAAATAGTCAATTGTCCATAAATATCTTCATGTAATTCATGCATATATTGTGCAAATTTNTGGTTTGGTGCTGGTGCGGGAAGCAAAACGCTTAATCCGAAAATTCAAAACAAATCAAAACGGAAATTTTCAGTTTTGATCTAATTTGATTTAATGTAATTTTTGTAAATTTATTTATTTGATTTAATTTAGGATATGTTTGGGGCAACCGTGCTTATTCAGATAAACCGCTTATTTAGAAATACAGACCGCATGGTGCGATCTGCTTACCGCGTTTAATGTGAAAAACCAACAGCGATTTCGGATAAGTTGCTCAAATATAGTTTTCAAACAGTGAGGTGGCATTTTCAAAATGTCGTCACAGAATTTAAATTGAGTCAAATCAAAATAATTTAAATTAAATGCTTTGGGTGTGGTTCTAGCTAATCTAAAAATAATAACTTAACTATTTAATTCATTTTTAAGGAAAAACTCATAAATTTTTTTTTGTTATTGTGTTTAAAAATTGAGTTATTTTGTTCATTTATAGTTAGGGCTGTCAAAAAAGCTCGATGTTCGCGAACAGTTCGTATTTAGCTCGTCGGGGAATTCGGGTTCGATTCATTCGATAAGAAAACAAGACGAACACGAATAATTTTTTTTTGGTTCAGTTTGTAAACGAACCAAACACGAACAGTTATTTGTTTGATCGTGTTTGAATCGTTATTGTTCGAAATAAAAAATAATTTTATATATATATATATATAATTTATCTTATTTTAAAAATAATTATATACTAAAAAAATTTATCATATTTTAAAAAATTAAATCCTATAAATTATAATCTCATCTACATGTTCGCCTCTTAGCTTATATTGAATTCTATAATTTCGTATTAATCTTCAGGTTCATCTCTTAGCTTGAATTTTCTTATATTTTTTTTTAGATTTATTTAATTTCTTTGAGTGAAACCTAGTTTTTGGGAGTGAAATCTCGCATATTACCTCAAGATCTATTTTTTTATGGATGAGATATGATATTATGGCTTTATTATGAGTTGTGTTTCGACTATTTTGCATTTGTATTGTGATTCTTATAGGTTTAAGTAGGGCTGTCAAAAAAGCTCGTTGTTCGCGAACAGTTCGTGTTCGATTCGCCAGAGCGTTCGTGTTCGATTCGTTCGATAAACAAACGAGACGAACATGAACAATTTTTTTTCGTTCGGTTTGCTAAACGAACCAAACACAAACAGTGATGCGTTCGTTCGTGTTTGAATCGTATTGTTCGAAATAAAAAAAATTAAATATATATATATATAT
>JXCR01138385.1:178406-189460 GCA_002079205.1 Phalaenopsis hybrid cultivar | reverse complement strand
GTGAATACCTTAGGGATCTATTAAACTTAATATGTTTTATTTAATAATATTATCCTTAAAATTTAAGGACCCCCAATACATAACATAGAGTTAGGAAGGTTTCCAAAACTTTACTTTTCCAGCTCTATATGCATAAATGCTCTGACATGCACTTTGAGTTTCAGGTGGTGGAACGAGAAGACTCGTCAGGTACATTTTTACAGTCTACAACATTTTACAGTCTTTCTTGAACTTTTCTACTGCTTTTATTTTATGCTTGTACCATATTTACTGCATAAAAACACTTGCATGTTAAAAAAAATNGCAGCTACATCAGGATTTTGGATAGATAAGTGAATTTTATCTGCTGTAGGATTTGCATAATCTCGTAGAGGTGTAGGTTGATGTTCATTTTCTATTCCTTAATTTTTCACATTATTTTCCATTGTGTCAGGATTTCTAGGTTCTTTTCTTAGTTTTGTAATTCTCCTAATAGTGCGTTCTAATTTCGAATTGTAGGGTATAAGATATTTAGGTCCAAATTTATGCATACAATTGATATAAGTACATAGAAAAATATTTAACTAAATATGAAAATAAGTTTAATTCAAGTAAAAGTTTTCTAATAGTCCTAATTTGTCTATTACTCTAATTATGATTTTTTTTAAAATCTAATTTTTACTCCCCGACAACAGTGCCAAGAACTTGACAACAACTTTATATATGCTTAAAAATACAAGAATTTGATACTGCTACTAGAAGATTTAAATCCCCGGCAATGGTGCCAAAAAACTTGAAAATGGTTATAAATTTGATAAAGATGTGTATAAAATATTCAATAATTGCAAAGTCACACTTATCAATGCAAGTATACGTATCGCTCAAGTAATACAAAGCTCTAACGGAGTCCTAGATATCGATCCCATATGGAGTAATATTAGAGGCTACGAACTAAGATTTAGAAAATCATTACTTAATCACAACAACATAGTTCAAATTGCATATTTGTCACTAATAGACAATTGAAATAAAAATGTAATTTTAATAAATTCTTAATTAACTAATTCTACTAATAAAGTTTCTAATGTAAAGTTCAATATATAAGAAAGCATCCTTCTACTTATCAAGAAATTTAAGTTATGGATAAATTGAATTAGTTCAAATTGTATTGTGCCAAATAGGAGCATACCTATTCTTTACCCTTTGGACCAGACAAAAAGAACATTGACTAATGCTATGCTTAGTTACTGAATCTGTGGCTAGGCTGGGAGGACACCGACTCTCACTTCGGAGCTCCCATGTTCCCCTTGCCTGAGGGCTAATATCTACACTTCAACACCCAAACGATAAGACCGAATTGAGGATTTTAGTCTGTTACTCTAAAATCTTCAATTCTACGCCCGATAATTTTTATTTCCCTATTTATTTGCACCCAAATTTTAGGGACTTTGACCTCCCTAAATCTTGGATGTAATCTTCACTTTAGTTGTAAAACTCAACATATTTTAACAAATCAATTGACCAGATTGAAAGTAAATTAAGATTAAAGTGAAAAGATCATCACAACTTCTTTAACATTCTCATGGCACAACCAATTCAAATCACCACCTAACAAAATCTCAAGATAAGGAGAAAGATAGAGAAAATTACTCAGAACTCATGGAGAAGATACAACAAAACCTGAAATTTATATATAAAAGCAAAGTTTTCAATAAGTAAATACAACTTATCTCTAATTCCTCCCCAAGAAAACTCCTCAAAGTTCCTCTAAATCTCTTCTTTTCTTTACAACACATAGAATTCTCCTTTGAAGCGATAAGGAGGAAGAAATCTCTCACTTTCCTTCCATTCTTACAATCTCTCAAACAATTGCTCACAATACTAACCACTCTCTACACTCTAATGGGCACGAAAAACAACAATGACTCAGTAGACACTCGTGAACTCCCCCTTTTTCGGCCTCCAAATGTTTCTTTTAAAGTTGTAGAAGAGTTTTCAAGAGTTGCCCAAGCGTCCCTTAAAAAATCGTCCACATTCAATGCATCTATTGAGAGAACCGACGTGCTTGCCATCGGCGGCATCGATGGTGCCGTCGATAGCCTTCTAGAATATTTAATTCCAAACTCTCGAGAAAAACCCGCCGTCGCTGGCGTCGAGCACGCCGTCGGCACCCAAGATCAAATCTTCATATTTTGGTCCTTTTTGCTCCAAATTCGCTCCGTTTTGCATCTTTTTGCTCCAATGACCATAATTCAATATACATGCAACAAAAGTCAAAAATACCTTTCTTTAAAGTGCAATATCATCAAAATCAGTGTAAAATAGGTATGAAAATTTCAACATATTTTCCTTTGGTCAACAGACAAAAGGTGCTTCTGCTACGCCCTTGGGTTATAATGAATAAAAACTTTAGATGAGTTCTTAGAGAGCCATGAATTACCATTATTTTTGCTAAGGATTACAACTCTCCTTAGAAAAGCTCTTCTACAAGGCATTAGGAAATGCATCAACTAAAAATAAGTTTTGGCCAAATAAATGAAATGCAAATAGCTATCTCGCTGGCTTTATGAGGAGATCAGAATTTGAGAAGCGTAAAACCTACCTCTTTTGAGAAAATGCACATTTTTAAGAGTGTAAAAGACATTCACTGGAAGGGTGTGAATTTAATATCATTGATCAACTGATTCTCAAGCAGAAATGAGATTGTTGCCATCCATCCACCAATTACCTATGCAAACTTCATTGTGAGTTTTAATGATGACCAAGATTGTGGAGGCCATCCAAAATAAGGAATAGAAAGTTAATATTGATGATTACTAGAGGGTTATCTACGGTACCAATAAGGATATTATGTGTACCATCATGACCACGATCATGATACTTGAGCGTGTAGGCACCTACAAAACTAATCAAAGAGTTAATCAATGATAACAAACTCAAAATGTTCATCACAACATGGGAGATCACCAAAGAAAAGAAAAACCATCCATTGAGAAAACATACAGTGAATCAATTTGGGCCTAGGTAATTCATATATTATGCATAGTCCCAACCCTTCATGGTAGGGACGGTTTAAAAGCCACTTGCTAATTAATACTCAAGTGACTTTGCTCATGAGAGGTATTCTTGATGAGCTTGCCCACATGTTATTTATTTAGTCAATCACCCATTACCTTCACACTTGAGGTGAAGGACCTTCCCACTAACGTAACTATTTATAATTCCACAATAATGGTTATTGCTGTTTGTGAACTATATATAAGATAGACAATTTTATTATAGACATATAGAACTTTGTGAACATCTCTTCAAAAATGTCTAATAAATTGCACTTGTGATCTTAATGTCAAGTTCCTACATTTGAACCTTTATTTGGTTTCTTATGAGAGATGAAGTAAGCAATGAGAGTGATAACACTACCAAAAAATTGTGTAGAAAAAAAAAACAATTCACATAAATGGTCTACTTCGTGATAAATCTGAGAATGCAGCATCTAGTTTCCGAGGAGCTAGCCTTGGAGTGGTGCTAAAATGCTCAAATAATTTCTCTCTATGATTCAATATAGATTGACTTCTTCATCCTTAATAACTGGCATACGATGCCCTCATTATTGGACTAATATTTGTGACATGAGTCAATTTTACATGATTTTACTTGCAAGTTATAATTCTTTTTTACTTGTTATTTCACCTCATTTATTTTGATTTTATGCTTGTGGAAGGTTATTTATGCTATTTTTCATGTTATAGGTTTCAAACACATAAAAGAGAGTCAGAACACATAAAATAGTGATGTCCGACATAGTCATGCCTAACCTGGGCATGACCATGACAAAATTAGCGTGACCATGCGTTTCAAGTGAGGTCACATTGCCAGACTTCCATATCCCATTTTGGGAGGTATTTTCATGCCAATCTTCACTAGATGTTTACAAGGAGGCTAGGGCATGAATGAAAACATTTTCTGGTTTAGAGAAGAGTTGGAGACAAATGAAGAAGAGGTTTGAGAGAGTTTTTCCTTAGGATTATCTTCCTCCTTTGAGTTTGATGTGTTATGGGTGCTATTTATTTTTTTTCCCTATGTATTTCTTATATTTTTTGAAATGTTATTGTATGAGAGATGAGTTGACTATAGTAGAAGAGGGTTCACATGGTATTGTTAGTTTTTATATTTAGTTTTACTTGAAATGAAAAGTTCAAAGGAATGTTTTTTCTTCATTCTTTCTAACATGTGTAGCTAAATTTTCTTTTGCGCTTCTATAATTTATGAGATGTGTTTTATGATTTTCTCATGTGATTTCTTTCCTTGCATAGTTTTCCTGAGAAATCATGAATTTTTAATGTTGTGTAAACCATAGAGATTCATTTACTTATGATATGATCAATTAGGATGTTAACATATTTCATGGTCTCCGACTCCTACCCGTTGAGCATAGACATATTTTTTCTAGGTTTTGCAACCTATAAAGGAGATCAAAACAAATCTGTGGGAAGCCATGGAGATTGAGGAAGCACAATATCATGGTATCTAGCCTTCTTTTGTCCTAGACATAGGCATAAAGAGGATTTTCTATCCTTGTTGATAACAATCACATTTGAAAAAGTTCAGGAAAATCATGAATTACCACATTACTTAAATCACAAGGGCATGAGCCTCACTTACCTTGAATAACAACAAGATTTCTCTCCCGCTGTTTTTCATCTTTTTTGAACACATTGTCTTTTCCTTTTACTTTCAAGTGAGATTTTAGGAAGCCATTTGTGATCACGCAAATATAGGTATAAAAGTTTAGTAAACTAGAGATTCACCCTCCAAAATAATTCTTAATAATTTTCTTGAAGGACCAATACACAATATTCTTTAATCGATTATTACTTGACACATGCTTGTAATGTAACCAACTTATTTTGTAGTACACGTCAATTTTCTCAATGGATAAGCATGAAGGACCTACTGGTTTGTTCTGACTCTTAGCTAATTATGAACTAGATAAACAATATGTATGAAGTTAGATATGGAATTAAGAGGCTTTACCTCCTCATGGTTAAGGTAGGAATGGAATTCTTCAAACTCAAATTGGTTAAGCAAACTATTTATGTGCAGTAGTTCCAATGGGCAACCTACCTTATGATTGAGCTATCAAGACTATTCAGGAGACCTATGCACCTAAGAAGTCTAACTTGTTAAATGGCTAAGTTGATTGATAAAGGTATCACTTGTAATTGATGTTTAGTGGAAGATATTTTATAAGAAACCATTACTCACACAAGGAAGTAAAGATAATCTTATATAAAATTATCCTTGCCAAAATAAGGCACGAGGCATAGATCTATGATATTTCAAGACTCAAGTATAATGAGTATATGATTTACAATGCATAAATGAACTTCACTATGCATTGTAAAGGAGAATGATGCTTTCTTAAATTTGATTATATCGCAAGAAGAGAGGAAGGAAAGTACCTATTTTGCCCAACCCTAGCTGAGCTCCTCCTCTCCATCATAACTTTAAANTCTTCTAAGACTAGTCAATAGGAAAGTCCTATGGCTAGACCTAGGCTACTAATGAAGTTTCTAGACCTCAACAAAAAGTGAGGTCAACACTTATCATCCCTAAACTAGTGGTTTGATAGAATTATCTAATTGTGGAATTAAAAAATTTTTAGTGTGAATCCTAATAAAATGGATTGGTCTGCTAGATTAGATATTACATTATGGGCATACATGACAACTTATAAGACACCTATAGGAATGTCCCCATATAGACTAATTTTTGGGAAGACTTGTAACTTTTTAGTAGAATTGGAGTATAAAGCTTACTGGGCCATTAAGGAATTCAATTTCAATTTAAAAGATGCTGGTGAGAACAAATTACTGCAATTAAATGAGCTTGAAGAAAATAGAAATGAATCTTATGATAATGCTCAGATTTATAAGGAAAGAATGAAAGAATGACATGATTAGAAGATAATAGAAAAAGAATTTGAGCGTGGACAGAAAGTTTTATTATACAATACAAGATTAAAATTATTTCTTGGAAAATTGAAGTCTAGGTGGAAAGGGTCATTCAGAATTGTTAAAGTCTACCCTTATGGAGCTATTAATATTGAAAATCCTAAGACAAGAAGAATATTTAAAGTGAATGACACATATTGAAACCATATTTTGATGGTTAAAGACCAGTTTTTAAAGAGACTATAATGTTGGGTTACTAAGAATAAAGACTGGGAATGTCAGGCTAATGACATTAAACCAAACATTTTGTGAGAGGCAACCCTAGTTATCGTTATTTATTTTGTTTCTATGTTATTATTCGGATTATTTTATGTATATTAATATATTTGTGCTTCTATAAATTCTGTGTATTTGAGAAAATTTAACATTGAGAAAATATTTAAAAACATCTTTGTTTACCTAATTATATAAAAAATTGAGAATTTATTGGATCGAAATCAAGATAGCAAAATTTTTTGGAACTGGCGTATGATGTGCCAGATTGGCACCTGATGCACCATATTCTAGAGAGCTGGTGCACGATGCTCCAGAATTAGTTCATGAAGCACCACAGTGAAGAAAATGACTTAAAACATTTCAAATGGCATTTTTTGGTAGTTTTTGGCGGGTTCTTCTCCTTATAATTCCCAAAAACTAATTCCAAAGTCAATTATAAATGGGGAAAAAGAGGGAAGAGTCACTAGTTTTTAATTCCATTGGCATCCCACTCTAACATATATGCTAGATTTAAAATTTTAAACCAGAGAAAGTTCATCAGTTTCAATGCGCAGAAGTTACATGATCGTGTTCTTGTAAAGAAAAGGCCAATCAAAGAAAGAGGGTTTGTGAATCAATAATTCAACACACCAAATACTCGAGTCAAAGAGATTATTACGCAGAGACGCTAGGAAGTGCTTTGCTACACTACTGTCGCCATAGTTGTCCAAATGGTGCAAGAGATTTATGCAAATCTTCATCGAATCAACCAAGGAATTGTCTATGTGCAAGGAAGGTTTGTGCAATTCACTCCTTCAAGAATAAATGAGATGTTTATGATTTAAAATGTGTTTATTTGCCACTACACAAGTTTTACCCCTATGAGAGATAATATGAATGCACTCTATCGATACCTTATGGATGAAGATGCAAATTGGGAGGTTAGAGATGATGGAATGTCAGTTTTTCTTCATCATTGTTAAATCTTGCTTCTTAGGCCTGACAATTCTTTATTGCATCAAAATTACTTCTCACTATGTAAATCAGTAAGGTAATTGTTGAGAGTGCTATTCTGAACTAATGTATTCAAACTGGAAAACTTGTTCATATTGGAGCAATAATTGTGAAATCAGTTTTGGGTTTTATTGTCAGTGGATATGCAATTTTATTGGGGCATCCATCTACTATTTTCGTACTATGCAGTTAATTGCATGTACCTTATGAGAGTTGGGATAAAGTGCTTCTTCCTTTGAAGCTGATGGATCCAGTACTCTATTGCAACTGTATTGGAGATGAGAGTGTTATAAATGTATTGATGGATCAAGCATTCATGAATTCATCACCTATTCAGCCTTATTTCAGTTTGAATGTACTTTTGAAAAGGATTAAGAAGATAGAAAAAGAGGTACAAAACCTTATGCATACAATTGGGAATGTTTCTGAAATGTTGGATCACCTAGATTGGAAACTGAAGGAACATTTTAAACATACCGGTCATATTAAAGAAGGTTTGGTACATATGTTTAAGAAACATGCTTGGATTTGGGAAGATTCAACTGTTAATTTCCTTATAGCCCCTTCTATAACTTTTACGTACACTACCAATCAATGGGAGATATCCAGGAGGATGAGAGCAAAGAAGATTCTTAAACTTAATTTATGAACGAACCATTTTATTTAGTACTGCTTATTTGTGTTAATCTGTTATGTTGGATTGCATTTACTTTTATTGTTAAACTTTATTTATGTTTATGTTTAGTATTTTGATGATTAGATTTCAGTATTAGGAAATTTCATTTTGCTTTGGACACTGAAGTAGTTGTTTTTTGGCTTGAAAAATGTTAGTTTGTAGTAGCCCAAATTTTATATATAAAAGAGAGTTTTGTGTTGTTTGTAAAATTTTGGTGTTAGAGTAATGTTTAAATTATGATTACAAATGTTCATTTGAGTTAATTAGAGGAGGAAGTAAAGCAGTATGCAACATATTTCCACAGAAAATGAAATATGGAAAAGTTAAGGCATTGGCGCCAGATGCACCAACTTGGCGCATGAAGTACCAGTTTACAGAGCGTTGGCACATGATGCAATAGATTTGACACTACATGCACCAAAGTTCTAAAAATGCCAGATTGCCGCAAAACCGTGAAATCGCACAGTAAACTCCATTTTTACTACTTGGCTCATCTCCTACCTCTAACCGTGACCTAGGGCTACATATTGTGCACATTAGAGAAGATTTCAGAAGCCAAAGATCTTAGATTTCATCTTCTCTTGGTAAGAGCTTCACTTTAACCTAGAAATGTTTTATCTTCACTATGGATTTTTCCTACATTATGGAGGATTCAAACTTTGGGATTTTTTATGGAAAAGCTTAAAGAAAACTCATGGTGAAAAGTTTCTTACCAAATAATCTTACTTGGGATGTTAGATTTTTGATTTTGTAATTTATTCAGATTTTATTTGGATTTTCATAGAAATTCCAATGGCTCCACGATTAAAGAGAGAAAAACTACAGTTAAATTTGATGGGAGGAGATTTATCAATTTCAAAGCCCAACATTGTTATAACACTCAAATGGAATAAAAAAAGTTGATCCAAGAATGAGCATTTGCTAACACAGGTGGCAAGATCGAGAGGTTATCACCAAAAATTGGGAAAGGTTTTGCTACTTCACTGCAGTAGCGATTGTATCAATGGTTTGGGAGTTTTATGCCAACTTGAGGTTTATCACTAACTATCACATCCTTATGATAGATGTGCAAGTTGAGTTTTCAAGAGATACGATCAATGCTTTTTATGGGCTGAGAAATGCATTCCATTGTGAATGCACTGCTTTTATGATGACTGATGCATCACTGGATGAAGTGATTGCTTTTTGACTTATGGAAGAGGAGAATGGAAAATTAAAAAAAATAAGAAAGTTAGCTTTTCCTCTTTCATGATGACTATTCAGTCAAAGGTATGACACCACTTCATCTCTGCTAAATTACTGCCAATAAATCCTCTAAGCTAAGTAACAAAGGATAAAGCTGTGCTAAACTTTTGTATTCAGAAAATGAAGGGAGTATATGTTGGTGCTCTCATAATTCATCATGCTCGGATTATAACTAATAGTGCTACAACCAGTGGATTGGGTTACCCTGCCCTGATTTTCACTCTATGTGAGCAATCAGGAGTAGAGTCCAATAAAAATAAGGAAAGGCTGTAGCCATAAATTCCTATTGGGGAGCATATGATTCAAAGAGTAGAATCATTTGTTGAGTTTAGGAGTGAAGGTATTGATAGATCCTCTACATCAGCTCAGGGGCCTCTACATCTGGCTTTGCTTCACTTGAACATATTATGGAGCAACTTATGATTCAAGAAATGGATATAGTTAATATTCAAAATCATATTGGAGAAATTGGAACAAGAAATGCTTATAATGGTGAGTATAAACAGAGGATATTTCAGCTTGATATTGCTTTTGAGGAAGCTATGGTTAGATATCTTAGGGGTGAATACAATGTGGAATTTCCAACTTGCCCCAACTTCACTCCTTATGCTCCTATTCATGATGAAGAAAAATAAGAAGAAGAAGAAGAAGAAGAAGATGATGATGATGGGGAAGGCGATGAGGATTGATATTCTTATGAGTTTAGTTTGTTCTGCATGTTTTTTTTATTATGTTGTTAGTTGATGTCATCTGAAAGAGTTGTGATAAAAACTTTCATCTTGTGTTTTGAACCTAAATTGTAATAATAACAGTAGATTTTTACTTTTTCTGCACTTTTAGTATTTTTAATTTTTGTTTATGTTTTTTAATTTTCAGCAAATCCTTTAGAATATATTATGTTACATTTAATTCTTTAAAGCCTGTATTTTAAAGTTAGTACCTGCAGTATAACAAAGCCTAGTTTTATACTCAAAAATCATCTACGGGTTAGTTTTTATTTTCATGCATTTACTGATTTCTTTCACCTACAAATTTTTGTACTAAACATTTTTAAATCACTTCAAACTTAAGTTTGAGGGAAAGAAAAATTTCTTTTAAAAAGAAGTAAACTAAATTTTATTTGTCCTCAATTAACTATAGTTTTAAAATTATTTAACATGACCTGAGATATTAAGATTTAACTTTAAATGACTATACTTATGTTTATGAATATTATGGTAAATTTAGGTAAAAGTTTTTAATAATGAAGGTCAATTTTTAAGTTAAAGATATTTGGTATGAAAAGATAAGAGTATATTTTTATATTTAAAGTAAAGGAAATTGTAATTTAGAAGTATTCAGAATTTTAAAGTTTCATGTAAGAAGAAAAGAATGAAACTTTATGAAAAACCATTAACTAATATGAATTTATAAAGTGAAGAAATGTAAGGAGTTTTAACTTTAAGAAGAGGATAGTGAAGATTAAAATTATTTAAGGCTATCCAAATATAGTAATCCTCACTTGAAAAAAAAAAGAAAAGAAAGAATTAAAAGATCCTAAAAGAGAAAGAAAAAAAAAAAGAAAAAGGGAAAAGAAAAAGAAAAGAAAAGAAAAATAAGTGAGGAGAAGCTTGAGGAGATGCCTAATAAAAAGTTGGTTTCACTTGAATCAACTTAAGGAAAAGGCTTTATTACATTTTCTAATCTTGTATTGGAGTATTAGTAGCATTACTAGTAAAGTTTTCATGAAGTTCTTTTTCATGTGAATGTTCTAAGTATCCTTAATATGACATATTGTAATTTTTATTGAAATGAATAGAGATTCAGAAATCTTAAATTGATTACTAAGTATTCTTAGACTTAAAGTTTGAATCTAATTTATTAAATATTTTTCTTAAATATTACTATTTTATTTATTAAACAAAAGTATAGGAGTTATAAGTTAATCTCTA
>JXCR01138385.1:159847-177277 GCA_002079205.1 Phalaenopsis hybrid cultivar | reverse complement strand
TAAAAGTTGGAACATCCAACTTAAGAGGTTTACCCAAGGCTTGTCCAATGTTAAACAGAACTTTATGGTTGAAGAAATGGAGCTTTAGTCTAGGGAGCTTGAACCAAATAGGAACTTTAGGAAGTTCCTTACTTGGATCAAAATTAGTAGACCACTTTAATATTTTCATAGTGTTTCCCTCAATCTGTAAACTTTGTTTAGAAACGACTTTAGCATAATCATCTTCTCTAATTAGATGGATGAGAATGTGTATACCATCAATAAGGCCCACTTTCTTATATATATATATATATAAATGATTTTAATTTCTTCACAATCCATATATTTATTGTAAAAGGGAAGGATGCTTTCTTAAATTTGAACTCTTCGTCACAAAAAAACTTTGTTTAGTTTTCGTAATTTTACTTCAAAAACATTTTTTAGTTTTCTTAATTTTACTTTTGAAAGTTTAATAATTAGTTTAATTAACTTTGTCTTTTTACTGCATTTTATTTAGCATTCACTCTATTACTTTATATTCAAATTTAGCTGTTCACTTTTGTAGTTTAAAATTGTAGTTCACATTATAATTTTAAGAATTTACTAATAGACTTTTCCAACTTCCCTATGAGATTAATATCTAAAACTCCATTAGAATCCTTTATTACTCGAGCGATACGTATACTTGTATTATTTTTAGGGAATTTGATAGTTTAAAGAGTTTTAAAAGATAAAACTATTTTCATTAAAGTTCTTTTTGTTGGGATTAATTTGCATATTTACTATTGTATATGTCATGTGTATTTTGTAATATTGAAAGATATTTACAAAGTTGACACACTAAATCCACCTGCATCACTAGGGTTTTTAAGGAAAATCTTATAGTATTTGAAACGATATGTATACTTGCGTAGTACCTCTAGTGTGAAGTTTTATTATTATTTTTTTATATCATTTCATTTATTCACACTAACTGCTAAATATAAATTGGGACAATTTTTTTGGCAATATTTTGGAGATTAAAGATACACATAATTGCGGGTCAGGTCAAGTTTTGGCGTCGTTGCTAGGGAAGCTAAAGAAACTATTTAAATTGAGAAAGTAACGAAATTTTTTTAAATTGGCATTTTATTTGAATTGTATATTTTTTTAGTAAATTAAAATTAAAAAAATTGAAAATCCAAAAAAATATATCCGNATATATATATATATATATATATATATATATATATATATATATATTCAAATGATTTTAATTTCTTCACAATCCGTATAGTCATTGTAAAGGGGAATGATGCTTTCTTAAATTTGAACTCTTTATCACAAAAACTTTTTTTAGTTTTTATAATTTTACTTTTGAAATTCTAGAAATTAGTTTAATTAACTTTGTCCTTTTAATGCATTTTATTTAGCATTCACTCTATTACTTCATATTCAAATTTAGCAGTTCACTTTTATAGTTTAAAATTGTAGTTCACATTATGATTTTAAGAATTTACTAATAGGCATTTCCAACTTCCCTATGGGATTGATATCTAGGACTCTATTGGATCCCTTTATTACTTGAGTGATAAGTATACTTGAATTATTTTTAGAAGATTTGGCAGTTTAAAGAGTTTTAAAAGATAAAACTATTTTCATTAAAATTATTTTTTTTGGAAATAATTTGCATATTTCCTACTATATCTGTTGTGAGTATTTTGTAATATTGAAAGATATTTATAAAATTAACACACTAAATACACCAGCATAAAGTTTTTGGCACCGTTGCCGGGGAAGTAACAAAAAGTATTAGTAAGTTAGTTTATAATTTGAATTATTTTTATTTAAAAAAAAGAGTGTTTGTAGTTTAGTTTGAATATTTTGATTTTTTCGCATGTTTTCTTATTTTAATTACTTATTATGCCTTTTTATGCGTCATGTAAGATCTGAACATTTATTGCCTTACGATTTTGAGTTAGAAAGAAATGTCAGAAAATTTTGAAAACAAAAAAAAAGAAATAGATAATATTAGCAAAATGACTTATAGTGTGAGCAATGCTTGAAATGAAAATGATCATCATTAGAGACCTTTAAGAGATTATGTTAATCCTACAGCAGATGAAGTTCATTTGAGTATACAAAACTCTACTGTAGTTGTAAATTCATTTGAGCTTAAACCTGCTATTATCCAAATAGTGCAAAACTATCAGTTTGGGGGAACACAAACTAAAGATCCTAATCTACACCTTACTAGTTTTCTAGAATTATGTGCTACTTTTAAATATGATGGAGTGTTTAATGATGTCATCAAACTTAGAATTTTTTATTTTTCACTAAGGGATAAAGCTTATATGTGGTTAAACTTGTTAGCATCAGGATCTATCAGAACCTTGGGAGACTTATCACAAAAAATTTTATCTAAATATTTCCCACCTTAAAAAATTGCTAAGCTTAGAAATGATATTACATCTTTTTGTCAGTTTGAAGGAGAATTAATTTTTGAAGCATGGGAAAGATTTAAAGATCTCCTTGGAAAGTGTCCACACCATGCATTGCCAGATTGGTTAATAATTCAAACTTTTTATAATGGATTGGTTGAATCTCTTAGATCAATAATTGACGCTGCTGCTGGTGGATCATTAATGTTAAAACCATTCGATGAAGCATATTCTTTAATTAAATAGATGACTACTAATAATTTTCAATGGCCTTCTGAAAGGGTAAAGCTAAAAAGAGTAGCTAGTATTCATGATTATGATACAATATCTATCTTAGCTGCCCAAATAGTTGTTATATCAAAGAAGATAGAACAATATGGAATGAATTTCTCAAACATCACCTATGCTTGAGAAAAACTCATTGGGACAAATGATAGAATCTCAATCTTCTTATGAGAACTTAAATGCAATAAATAATCATTCTAATAATCCTTATGCCAACTATTATAATCCTAGTTGGATGATCATCCAAATTTTAGTTGGAGTAACAATAACTCTAATGCTGCAAATCCACAATGGGGAAACAACACTGTGAACCCATTAGGAAACTCTAACAAGCAAGGAAATCCAACTTACAAACCTTATTACCCTCTAGGTTTTAATAATTTACAGATTACAAAGAAAAAATTGTCAAAGGAAGAATTAATATTGCAAATGGGAATCCAATTACCAAGTCAAGGTGCTGCAACTAGAAACATGGAAAATCAATTGGGATACATTGCTACTGCACTTAGCAAAAGACATCCAGGAACATTGCTGAGTAATGTTGAGGTAAATCCTAAAGATTAGAACAAAGAACGTATTAAGGCTATTCAACTGAGAAGTGGAAAATATTTGGAAAACAGAGTTAAAAAAGAAGTGGAGGTTGAAGTTGAAAAAGATGAGGTGGAAAATGAAAAATCTGGTGACGATTCTCATTTTTAGTCATAATGTCCTATTAAACCAATGAAAATAACTATAGAAATACCACCACCTCCATTTCCTCAAAGATTGAAGCAGAAAAATAGAGATAACCAATTTTTAAAATTTTTTGGAGATATTGAGAAAATTAACGATAAACATTCCATTTATTGAAGCCTTAGAACAAATGCCAAGCTATGTGAAGTTCATGAAGGATATACTTAATAAGAAAAGAAAGTTTCTAGATAATGAAACCGTTGCACTCAGTGAGGAGTGTAGTGCTATAATTTAGAAGAAGCTTCCTGAAAAACTTAAAGATCCGAGAAGTTTTAATATTCCTTGTGCTATTGGTGAAAGTTTTTTTGGAAAAGCTTTATGTGATTTAGGAGCCAATATTAATCTTATGCCTTTATCAATTTTCAGAAGGTTGGGTTTAGGAGATATTTCACCTATAACTGTAACTCTTCAATTAATTAATCATTTGATTACCTATCCTAACAAAGTTATTGAAGATGTTTTAGAAAAAAGTTGATAAATTTATCTTTCCTATGGATTTTATTATATTAGATTTGGAGGAAGATAAAGAAATTCCTATCATTTTAGGAAGACCATTCCTTGCCATTGGAGGAGCTTTGATAGATGTGCAGAAAGGAGAACTAGCTATGAGAGCTAGTGATTAAGAGATTACATTTAATATTGCAAAATAAATAAGATACCCTGCAAAAGAGCAGGAGAATGAATGCTTCAGAATGGATATTAATGAATATTTAAGCCATGAATTTTTTAAGAAGACATTCAAAAAAGAATTTGAAAAAGAATATTTGGAATATCACGATGAGGATAAAATTCAAGATGAATCTATGGAAAGTAGTAAAGAAGATTTGGATTTTATTCAGAATAAATTGAAATGTTAGACCCTACAGAAAGTAATAAGAATTTGATTTCATTTATTGTGAAACCACTAGACTATAACTGAAAACACTTCCTACACATTTGAAGTATGCTTTTTTAGGAGATTTATCTACATTACCTGTTATAGTATCCTCAGAATTAACTGATACGTAAGAACAACAGTTGTTGGAAAACTACAAAAGATATAAACACATTTGGATGTACATTGGCTGATATTAAAGGAAACAACCCTTCAATTTATATGCATAGAATTTTATTGGAAGATCAACATGATCCAAGATTTGATCCTTAAAGGAGATTGAATCCTATGATGAAAGAAGTTGTTAAGAAAGAGATTTTAAAATGGTTAGATGCTGGAATAATATATCCTATTTTAGATAGTGCTTGGGTGAGTACAATTCACTATGTTCCAAAGAAAGGAGGTGTGACTGTAGTGATAAATGAAAATAATTAATTAATACCAACAAGACAAGTTACTAGAAGACAGATCTACATAGATTATAAAAGAATTAAATTCTGCCATGAGAAAGGATTATTTTTCTTTACCCTTTTTGGATCAGAAGTTGGATAGGGTGGGTGGACACAAATATTTTTGTTTTCTAGATGGATATACTGGTAATCATCAAATACATATTACTTTAGAGGATCAAGAGAAAACAACATTTACTAGTCCTTATGGAACTTTTTCTTTTTTGTGAATGCCCTTTGGATTATGTAATGCATCTGCAACATTTCAAAGATGTATGATTTCAATTTTCAGTGATTTAATTGAAAAAGGGAATGAAGTCTTTATGGATGATTTTTCTGTATTTGGAACTTCATTTGAAATATGTATAAATCATTTAGAGAAAGTTTTAGAAAGATATAAAAAAGACTAATCTCGTATTAAACTGAGAAAAATGTCAATTTATGATTGTAGGGGGAATTGTTCTTGGGAATAAAATTTAAAAAAAAATGGCATGGAAGTAGATCCTGTAAAAATTCAGGTTATATCAAACCTACCTCCACTTACTAATGTAAGAGGTGTTAGCAGCTTTTTAGGACATGCTGGATTTTATAGGTGATATATTATATACTTTTCAAAAATTACAAAGCCTTTATGCCAATTTCTAAAAAAAGATGCAAAATTTGACTTTAACCAAGATTTCCTTAAAGCCTTTGAAACTTTGAAGGAAAAATTGATCAGTACTCCTATAATTGTTTTACCTGTTTGGGAGAAACCTTTTGAATTAATATGTGATGCTAGTGATTATGCAATTGGAGCTATATTAGGGCAAAGATATGATAAGATTTTTAAAGTCATATACTTTGCTAGTAAGACTCTTAATGATGCTCAAATTAACTATACCACTACTTAATGAGTGTTATTAGCACATGTTTATGCTTTTGATAAGCTTAGGTCATATCTGATTGGAGTTAAATGCGTTATGCATACTGACCAATCAGCTATTAAATATTTAATACAAAAGAAGGATGCAAAATTAAGATGAATTAGATGGGTACTTCTAATGCAAGAGTTTGATTTTGTAGTAGTCGATAAGAAAGGGATTTATAATCAAATTGCTGATCATCTATCTAGGCTAGAACACGAAGAAATTTTTGATTTGGAAAAAGAAATTAATGTAGCTTTTCCTGATGAATAACTTTATGATGTAAAAGGATGAGAAATACCATGGCACACTGATATTGTAAATTATATTATTAGTGAAATTTTACCATATGGACTAAGAAAAAAATGGGAAAAGAAATTCATTCATGATGCAAAATATTATTTTTGGGATAACCCTTATTTGTATAAATAATGCAAAGATTTAGTAATGAAACGATGTGTGCCTTACAAAGAAATTCAAGAAATTATCCAAAAAATGTCATGCTTATGAATTTGGAAGTTATTTTTGGGAATGATAGAACTGTTCATAAAATTTTGAAATATGGATTTTATTGGCCTACTTTATTTAGAGATGTTAATATATATATAAAAGCATGTGATTGGTGTTAGATAGTAGGTAATATTTTGAAAATAAATGAAATTCCTCTAAATTTTAATTTGGAAATTGAAATACTTGATGAATGGGGATTGGATTTNTTATTTGATCAAGCCTCACCCTCAACTCTTATGTTCATCCTTCGGGATAGATACAAGATTTGAGGTAAAGCGATCTTTCATCTAAACTATGAAAATTATGGGGTCAGTTTGGCTTCATCTTTTTCAAAACTAAAATTTTTTAACGTCCTTCCGAAGCAGGCAACGGAATTTCAATTCTGATGACCAACAGCTTCTTACGGGCAAACCCCACACCAAAAATAGTGCCGACAATAACATTCTTAAATTCCACCTTGTATCTCTCGTTTAGCTCACATTAGCATTATCGTCATTGCCCTAGCAGCCTAGTCCTTAGACTTACACAAGCCTAATGATCCATATGTGGAAAAAACAAATATCTCCAGTTCCTCACAAGGATTTAAATACCATAAGGAAGACTCAAATCCTTGAGCATTGGGTCAATTAATGTAGGATAATTATTGTAGGGCATTTTTATTGATTTAGGTGAATTATCGGGTCACAAGGCATAACTTGGTGGGTCCTAAAAGTTTTAATGGATGGTTTTCTTGAACAAATCACAATAAGTTCAGTTACCCTTTAAAATATCCAAAAGGTCATAAAAGTTTTTGACACATAATTCTAAACAACTTTAAAATTCCCCTTTCGAGTTCATTTGAACTTATTATGTTGTTAATTTAGTCATCCAAAGTTAAATTTAGATTCAATGGTAATTAATTTGTCTTATGCCCAATGAACCTTGATGTTTTAATCATCTCATGAGTGAGGTACTTAGACATTCACTTGATATTTTATTTAAGAGTTATGTAAGTGGATGCACTTAAGAGTAAGCTCAGTCATTAAGGATCTTGGACTCATGATTAAAGTTGGGCTTGTAGTGCTTTGAAGGTTTTCATAATTGATTAAGTTTCCTTTTATAAACCTCATTAGAACAATTTAAATCAAGCCTACCTCACGACTAAGCCCTTAAGTCAAGTTTTTATGTCAACTTCTGGAAAAAAATGCAAAATTTGACTTCTGGAAAAAGATGCAAAATTTGACTTTCAAAAGTTATTAAGCCTTTATGTCAACTTCTAAAAAAAGATGCAAAATTTGACTTTAATCAAGATTGCCTTGAAGCCTTTGAAACTTTAAAGGAAAAATTGATCACTGCTCTTATAATTGTTTCACCTGATTGGGAGAAACCTTTTGAATTAATGTGTGATGAAAGTGATTATGCAATAGGATTTGTTTTATGGTAGAGATATGATAAGATTTTTAAAGTTATATACTATGTTAGTAAGACTCTTAATGATGCTCAGATTAATTACACCATCACTAAAAGAGAGTTATTAGCCATTGTGTAAGCTTTTGATAAGTTTAGGTCATATCTGATTAGACCTAAATATGTTGTGCATACTGACCATTCGACTATTAAATATTTGATGCAAAAAAAATGCTAAACCAAGATTATATAGATGGGTACTTTTTATGCAGGAGTTTGATTTTGTAATAGATGATAGGAAAGAGACTGATAATCAAATTGTTGATCATCTATCTAAGCTAGAATAAGAAGAAATACTTGATTTGGAGAGAGAAAGTAATGAAGATTTTCCTGATGAACAACTTTATGCTGTAAAAGGATGGGAAATATCGTAGTATGTTGATATAGTAAATTATATTGTTAGTGGTATTTTACTTGATGGGCTGACAAAACAATAGGAAAAGAAATTTATTTATGTTGCAAAATCATATTTTTGGGATGATCCTTATTTAAATAAACAATGCAAGGATTTAGTAATGAGACGATATGTGCCTTATAAAGGAATTCAGGAAATTATTCAAAAATGTCATGATTCTGAATTGAAGGTCATTTTGGAAATGATATAACTGTTCATAAAATTTTATGATCTTGGTTTTATTGGCCTACTCTATTTAAAGATGTTAATATATATGTATCAAAACATGTGATCGATGTTAGAGAGTAGGTAACATTTCAAAAAGTAATAAAATACCTCTAAATTTTAATTTGGAAATTGAAATTTTTGATGCATGGGGATTGGATTTTATGAGACCATTTATACCTTCATTCGAAAATATATACGTATTGATTGCAGTGGATTACGTTTCAAAATGGATTGAAACAATCACTTTACTCAATGTGATGCTCAGAGTGTTTTAAAATTTTTAATTAAAAATATTTTTACAAGATATAGAATGCCAAGAGTAATTATTACCGATGAAGGACCTCATTTTAAGAATGCAACAATTGCAAGATTGGTGGAAAAAAAATAATATAATGCATAAAATTGCAACAGCTTATCTTCTCTAAACTAGTGGTTTGATAGAAGTATTTAATTGTGGAATTAAAAAAATTTTGGAAAAAAGTGTGAATCCTAATAAAATGGATTGGTCTGCTAGATTAAATATTACATTATGGGCATACATGACAACTTCTAAGACACCTATAGGAATGTCCCCATATAGATTAATTTTTGGGAAGACTTGTAACTTTTTAGTAGAATTGGAGTATAAAGCTTACTGGGCTATTAAGGAATTCATTTTCAAATTACTGCAATTAAATGAGCTTGAAGAAAATAGAAATGAATCTTATGATAATGCTCAGATTTATAAGGAAAGAATGAAAGAATGACATGATTAGAAGATAATAAAAAAAGAATTTGAGCCTGGATAGAAAGTCTTATTATATAATACAAGATTAAAATTATTTCTTGGAAATTGAAGTCTTGGTGGAAAGGGTCATTCAGAATTGTTAAAGTCTATCCTTATGGAGCTGTGGATATTTAAAGTGAATGACACATATTGAAACCATATTTTGATGGTTAAAGATCTGTTTTTAAAGAGACTATAATGTTGGGTTACTAAGAATATAGACTGGGAATGTCAGGCTGACGACATTAAACCAAGCATTTTGTGAAAGGCAACCCTAGTCATCGTTGTTTATTTTGTTTCTATGTTATTATTCAGATTATTTTATGAATATTAATATATTTGGGTTCTATAAATTCCGTGTATTTGAGAAAATTTAACATTGAGAAAATATTTAAAAACATCTTTGTTTACCTAATTATATAGAAAAATTGAGAATTTATTGGATCGAAATCAAGATGGCAAAATTTTTTGGAACTGGCGTATGATGCGCCAGATTGGCACCTGATGCACCATATTCTAGAGAGCTGGTGCATGATGCGCCAGAATTAGCGCATGCCACCACAGTGAAGAAAATGACTTAAAATGTTTCAAATGGCATTTTATGGTAGTTTTTGGCGGGTTCTTCTCCTTATAATTCCCAAAAACTGATTCCAAAGTCAATTATAAAGGGGGAAAAAGAGGGAAGAGTCACTTGTTTTTAATCCCATTGGCATCCCACTCTAAAAATTATGCTAGATTTAGAATTTTAAACTAGAGAAAGTTCATCAGTTTTAATGCGCAGAAGTTACATGATCGTGTTCTTCTAAAGAAAAGGCCAATAAAAGAAAGAGGGTTTGTGAATCAAGAATTCAACACACCAAATACTCGAGTAGAAGAGATTATTACGCAGAGATGCTAGGAAGTGCTTTGCTACACTACTGTCGCCATAGTTGTCCATATGGTGCAAGAGCTTTATGCAAATCTTCATCGAATCAACCAAGGAATTGTCTATGTGCAACGAAGGTTTGTGCAATTCACTCCTTCAAGAATAAATGAGATGTTTATGATTTAAAATGTGTTTATTTGCCACTACACAAGTTTTACCCCTATGAGAGATAATATGAATGCACTCTATTGATACCTTATGGATGAAGATGCAAATTTGGAGGCCAGAGATGGTGGAATGTAAGTTTTTCTTCATCATTATTAAATCTTGCTTCTTAGGCCTGACATTTCTTTATTGCATCAAAATTACTTCTCACTATGTAAATCAGTGAGGTAACTAATGAGAGTGCTATTCTGAACTAATGTATTCAAACTGGAAAACCTGTTCATATTGGAGCAATAATTGTGAAATCAGTTTTGGGTTTTATTGTCAATGGATATGCAATTTTATTGGGGCATCCATCTATTATTTTTGTACTATGCAGTTAATTGCATGTACCTTATGAGAGTTGAATTAAAGTGCTTCTTCCTTTGAAGCTGATGGATCCAGTACTTTATTGCAACTGTATTGGAGATGAGAATGATATGAATGTATTGATGGATCAAGCATTCATGAATTCATCATTTATTCAGCCTTATTTCAGTTTGAATGTACTTTTGAAAAGGATTAAGAAGATAGAAAAAGAGGTACAAAACCTTATGCATACAATTGGGAATGTTTCTGAAATGTTGGATCACCTAGATTGGAAACTGAAGGAACATTTTAAACATACTGGTCATATTGAAGAAGGTTTGGTACGTATGTTCAAGAAACATGCTTGGATTTGGGAAGATTCAACTGATGAATTTCCTTATATCCCCTTCTATAACTTTTACGTACACTACCAATCAATGGGAGATATGCAGGAGGATGAGAGCAAAGAAGATTCTTAAACTTAATTTATGAACGAACCATTTTATTTAGTACTGCTTATTTGTGTTAATCTGTTATGTTGGATTGCATTTACTTTTATTGTTAAACTTTATTTATGTTTATGTTTAGTATTTTGATGATTAGATTTCAATGTTAGGAAATTTCATTTTGCTTTGGACACTGAAGTAGTTGTTTGCTGGCTTGAAAAATGTTAGTTTGTAGTAGCCCAAATTTTATATATAAAAGAGGGTTTTGTGTTGTTTGTAAAATTTTGGTGTTAGAGTAATGTTTAAATTATGATTATAAATGTTCATTTGAGTTAATTAGAGGAGGTCGTAAAGCAATATGCAACATATTTCCACAAAAAATGAAATCTGGAAAAATTAAGGCATTGGCGCCAGATGCGCCAAATTGGCGCATGAAGTGCCAGTTTACAGAGCGTTGGCACATGATGCAATAGATTTGGCACTACATGCACCAATGTTCTGAAAATGCCAGATTTCCTAAAAACCATGAAATCGCACAGTAAACTCTATTTTTACTACTTGGCTCATCTCCTACCTCTAACCGTGACCTAGGGCTTCATATTGTGCGCATTAGAGAAGATTTCAGAAGCCAAAGATCTTAGATTTCATCTTCTCTTGGTAAGAGCTTCACTTTAACCTAGAAATGTTTTATCTTCACCATAAGATTTTCCTACATTATGGAGGATTTAAACTTTGGGATTTTTTATGGAAAAGCTTGAAGAAAACTCATGGTGAAAAGTTTCTTACCAAATAATCTTACTTGGGATGTTAGATTTTTGATTTTGTAATTTATTCAAATTTTATTTGGATTTTCATAGAAATTCCAATGGCTCCACGATTAAAGAGAGGAAAACTGACAGTTAATTTTGATGGGAGGAGATTTATCAATTTCAAAGCCCAACATTGTTATAGCACTGAAATGGAATAAAAAAAGTTGATCCAAGAATGAGCATTTGCTAACACAGGTGGCAAGATCTAGAGGTTATCACCAAAAATTGGGAAAGGTTTTGCTACTTCACTGCAGTAGAGATTGTATCAATGGTTTGGGAGTTTTACGCCAACTTGAGGTTTATCACTAACTATCACATCCTTATGATAGATGTGCAAGTTGAGTTTTCAAGAGATACGATCAATGCTTTGAGAAATGCATTCCATTGTGAATACACTACTTTTATGATGACTGATGCATCACTGGATGAAGTGATTGCTTTTTGACTTATGGAAGAGGAGAATGGAAAATTAAAAAAAATAAGAAAGTTAGCTTTTCCTCTTTCATGATGACTATTCAGTCAAAGGTATGACACCACTTCATCTCTGCTAAATTACTGCAAATAAATCCTCTAAGCTAAGTAACAAAGGATAAAGCTGTGCTAAACTTTTGTATTCAGAAAATGAAGGGAGTATATGTTGGTGCTCTCATAATTCATCATGCTCGGATTATAACTAATAGTGCTACAACCAGTGGATTGGGTTACCCTGCCCTGATTTTCACTCTATGTGAGCAATCAGGAGTAGAGTCCAATAGAAATAAGGAAAGGCTGCAGCCATAAATTCCTATTGGGGAGCATACAATTCAAAGAGTAGAATCATTTGTTGAGTTTAGGAGTGGAGGTATTGATAGATCCTCTACATCAGCTCAGGGGCCTCTACATCTTGCTTTGCCTCACTTGAGCATATTATGGAGCAACTTATGATTCAAGAAATGGATATAGTTAATATTCAAAATCATATTAGAGAAATTGGAACAAGAAATTCTTATAATGGTGAGTATAAACAGAGGATATTTCAGCTTGATATTGCTTTTGAGGAAGCTATGGTTAGATATCTTAGGGGTGAATACAATGTGGAATTTCCAACTTGCCCCAGCTTCAGTCCTTATGCTCCTATTCATGATGAAGAAAAATAAGAAGAAGAAGAAGAAGATGATGATGATGATGGGGAAGGCGATGAGGACTGATATTCTTAAGAGTTTAGTTTGTTCTGCTTGTTTTTATTATTATGTTGTTAGTTGATGTCATCTGAAACAGTTGTGGTAAAAACATTCATTTTGTGTTTTGAACCTAAATTGTAATAATAACAGTAGATTTTTACTTTTTCTGCACTTTTAGTATTTTTAATTTTTGTTTATGTTTTTAAATTTTTAGCAAATCCTTTAGAATATATTATGTTTCATTTAATTCTTTAAAGCCTATATTTTAAAGTTAGTACCTGCAGTATAACAAAGCCTAGTTTCATACTAAAAAATTATCTACGGGTTAGTTTTTATTTTCATGCATTTACTGATTTCTTTCACCTACAAATTTTTGTACTAAACATTTTTAAATCACTTCAAAACTTAAGTTTGAGGGAAAGAAAAATTTCTTTTAAAAAGAAGTAAACTAAATTTAATTTGTCCTCAATTAACTATAGTTTTAAAATTATTTAACATGACCTGAGATATTAAGATTTAACTTTAAATGACTATACTTATGTTTATGAATATTATGGTAAATTTAGGTAAAAGTTTTTAATAATGAAGGTCAATTTTTAAGTTAAAGATATTTGGTATGAAAAGATAAGAGTATATTTTTATATTTAAAGTAAAGGAAATTGTAATTTAGAAGTATTCAGNAAAAGTTTTTAATAATGAAGGTCAATTTTTAAGTTAAAGATATTTGGTATGAAAAGATAAGAGTATATTTTTCTATTTAAAGTAAAGGAAATTGTAATTTAGAAGTATTCAAAATTTTAAAGTTTCATGTAAGAAGAAAAGAATGAAACTTTATGAAAAACCATTAACTAATATGAATTTATAAAGTGAAGAAATGTAAGGAGTTTTAACTTTAAGAAGAGGATAGTGAAGATTAAAATTATTTAAGGCTATCCAAATATAGTAATCCTCACTTGAAAAAAAAAAGAAAAGAAAGAATTAAAAGATCCTAAAAGAGAAAGAAAAAAAAAAAGAAAAAGGGAAAAGAAAAAGAAAAGAAAAGAAAAATAAGTGAGGAGAAGCTTGAGGAGATGCCTAATAAAAAGTTGGTTTCACTTGAATCAACTTAAGGAAAAGGCTTTATTACATTTTCTAATCTTGTATTGGNAGTTTTAACTTTAAGAAGAGGATAGTGAAGATTAAAATTATTTAAGGCTATCCAAATATAGTAATCCTCACTAGAAAAAAAAAGAAAAGAAAGAATTAAAAAGATCCTAAAAGAGAAAGAAAAAAAAGAAAAAGAGAAAAGAAAAAGAAAAGAAAAGAAAAATAAGCGAGGAGAAGCTTAAGGAGATGCCTAATAAAAAGTTGGTTTCACTTGAATCAACTTAAGGAAAAGGCTTTATTTCATTTTCTAATCTTGTATTGGAGTATTAGTAGCATTACTAGTAAAGTTTTAATGAAGTTCTTTTTCATGTAAATGTTCTAAGTATCCTTAATATGACATATTGTAATTTTTATTGAAATGAATAGAGATTCAGAAATCTTAAATTGATTACTAAGTATTCTTAGACTTAAAGTTTGAATCTAATTTATTAAATATTTTTCTTAAATATTACTATTTTATTTATTAAACAAAAGTATAGGAGTTATAAGTTAATCTCTACCCTAAGCCATATGCTTTTATGTATTAACAGTGTCACTTGAGGGCAAGTAACATTTAAGTTTGGGATATTTTGATACACGAAAATAATATGTTGTTTCAAGTATAAATTTTATGCTTATTTTTTGTGATTTGACAATGTTTTCATGTTTTTGTTATAGGTATATCAACTTTAGATATGTGGAGCAAAAGTAGAAAAAATACAAAATTTGGAGCCAAAACAACAATTTTGGGAATTATGGTGCCAGATTGGCTCCAGAAGCACCATTTTACAGAGAGCTGGTGCCAGATGCGATAGATTGGCACTAGAAGCGCCATTTTACAAAGAGTTGGCGCGCCCTAGATTTGGTGCCTAAAGTGCCAAAACCTAGAACAGTGTGGACATAAGTAAGCTGGCGCTAAATGCGCTAGAACTGGCGCTAAATGCACCAGAACTGGCTCTAGAAGCGCCAGATAGGACTTTTTACAAACTAAGGTGGTTCAGAATTTTCAAAGAAACACTTGTTCTAAACACCCCTTGGACTGATTCAATGCATCTAGACACTTTGTAAGGTTTTTTTTATGAAAGGATATGTCTCTTGGATCAATGGGCATGTCTTTTGAATTCAAAAGGGTTGACTTTTGGAGGGAATTTTTAATTCTATTTGGAGGGAGGCAGCCTTTAATAAAAGAGCGAGTTTTGAAGAACTTGGAGGAGGTGGCATGTGGTGAAGGTGACATGTAAGGGGGGCAAAATAGAAAGAGATAGATAGAGAGTGAAAGTCAAGGGCTTGAAGATTTTCTACAAGGATTGTAAGAGAAAAGGGAAGGAGAGAGATTTCTTCTTCATTGCACTTCTAAGAGAGAATTGAGAGTGCTCGTAAGGAGAGAAAGGCTTGAAGAGAACTTCTAAGGATTTTCATGGGAAGGATTGTGGGATAAGTTGTGTCTTTTATTTCTCTTATTTTGTAAACTTTTTTTATATATGAAATTCGTGTTTTATTGTATCCTTCTTATGAATTCTGAGTAGTCTTCTTTATCCTTCTTCCTAATTTAAGATATGGTTTTGTGAAGAATTGATTTTGTTTTATATGGTTTCAAATGTCAATAATTTATGATGATTTTAACTTTGATCTTCATTTACTATCTGGCCAATTGAATTGTTAAAATATGTTGAGAAACATATGTTCTGAAAGGGCTATGATTTCTATAATATGGTGAGAATCACATTTAATTTCATGGGAGAGGATTTCATCCATGGAGTTGAGTGGAAATAAATAGGAAAATATATTTTGTTGGATGAAAAATTAAAGATTTTAATATGACAGATTAAAATCTTCAATTTGGTCTAGTTGATTGGAAACTGATACGAGATTGTTAGCCCTCAGGAGCAGGAGTAGTGGGAGCCCTGGAGTGGTAGCGGGTATCCTCCCAGCTTAACCATGAAATTAGGGACCAAACTCTAGATTAGTCAATGTTCTTTATGCACTCAANTTACTATTTTATTTATTAAACAAAAGTATAGGAGTTATAAGTTAATCTCTATCCTAAGCCATATGCTTTTATCTATTAACAGTGTCATTGAGGACAAGTAACATTTAAGTTTGGGATATTTTGATACAAGAAAATAATATGTTGTTTCAAGTATAAATTTTATGCTTATTTTTGGTGATATTACAATATTTTCATGTTTTTGTTACAGGTATATCAACTTTAGATATGTGGAGAAAAAGTAGAAGAAAAAACAAAATTTGGAGCCAAAACAACAAATTTTGGGAATTATGGTGTCAGATTGGCTCCAGAAGCACCATTTTACAGAGAGTTGGTGCCGGATGCGATTGATTGGCACTAGAAGCGCCATTTTACAAAGAGCTGGTGCCAAATGCCCTAGATTTGGTGCCAAAAGTGCCAAAACCTAGAACAGCGTGGACATAAGTAAGCTGGCGCTAAATGCGCCAGAACTGGCCCTAAATGCACCAGAACTGGCGACAGAAGCGCCAAGGAGGACTTTTTACAAACTAAGGAGGTTCAGAATTTTCAAAGGAACTCTTGTTCTAAACACCCCTTGGACTGATTCAATGCATCTAGACACTTTGTAAAGTTTTTTATGAAGGGATATGTCTCTTGGATCAATGGACATGTCTTTTGAATTCAAAAGGGTTGACTTTTGGAGGGAATTTTTAATTCTATTTGGAGGGAGGCAGCCTTTAATAAAAGAGCGAGTTTTGAAGAACTTGGAGGAGGTGGCATGTGGTGAAGGTGACATGTAAGGGGGGCAAAATAGAAAGAGAGAGAGAGAGTGAAAGTCAAGGGCTTGAAGATTTTCTTCAAGGAACTAAGAGAGAATTGAGAGTGCTCGTAAGGAGAGAAAGGCTTGAAGAGAACTTATAAGGATTTTCATGGGAAGGATTGTGGGATAAGTTGTGTCTTTTATTTCTCTTATTTTGTAAACTTGTTTTTATATATGAAATCCGTGTTTTATTGTATCCTTCTCATGAATTCTGAGTAGTCTTCTTTATCCTTCTCCCTACTTTAAGATATGGTTTTGTGAAGAATTGATTTTGTTTTATATGGTTTCAAATGTAAATAATTTCTGATGATTTTAACTTTGATCTTCATTTACTATCTGACCAATTGAATTGTTAAAATATGTTGAGAAACATATGTTCTGAAAGGGCTATGATTTCTACAATATGGTGAGAATCACATTTAATTTCATGGGAGAGGATTTCATCCATGGAGTTGAGTGCAAATAAATAGGAAAATATATTTTGTTGGATGCAAAATTAGAGATTTTAATATGACAGATTAAAATCTCTAATTTGGTCCAATTGATTGGAAACTAATACGAGATTGTTAGCCCTGAGGAGCAGGAGTAGTGGGAGCCCTGGAGTGGTAGCGGTTATCCTCCCAGCCTAACAATGAAATTAGGGACCAAACTCTGGATTAGTCAATGTTCTTTATTCACTCAGAAGAGGGTAAAGAGTATGATTCCTCCTATTTGGCACTATATATATATATATATATATAT
>JXCR01138385.1:125248-146038 GCA_002079205.1 Phalaenopsis hybrid cultivar | reverse complement strand
AACTTCAACTAAATTAAAATGTCTCTATTGGAAGATCGGGAACCTTTGGAGGAGGTAACCTACGATTGCTAACGAAGTTTCCCACGGTCTAATTGAAATTATAGAATTCATTAAGTTGAGTTTATTAAATTCATTTGGACTAAGTGATTCCAATTGAAAATAGTGGTGCCGGGACGATGGAACCGTGGGATCTTGACCGGTGTCGCTTTAATCAACTTTAATATGCCCATAATAAAACCATAGGGTCACTTGATTTGACATTATAACTAAATGACCTAGAAAACTTGAACTCTACTACAACGAGAAGCTTGAGCTTACATGGTGGGCAGCCCGACTATCTTCAACAGCAAGAGGATCTATACTCATACACTCCTTCCTTTGCTTGAAAATAACAAAGTCNAAATCCTTTAAGGGATTATGCAAATCCTATGGCAGAAAGGATTCACTTAAGCATTCAAACTCATGTTGTTACAGCTAAATCATTTGAACTTAAGCATGCAATTATACAAATGGTACGAAATAATCAGTTTGGGAGAACACCATATGTAGATCTAAATTTACATTTAGAAAGTTATTTTAGAATTGTGTGCTACATTTAAATATGATGACATATCAAATGATGTTGTTAAACTTATACTTTTATTTTTTCATTGAGAAATAAAGCTAGGATGTGGATAAATTCATTAGCACCTGTATCTATTAGAACTTAGGGAGATTTGGCATAAAAATTTCTGGATAATATTTTCCAACTTCAAAGGCTGCTAAGCTTATAAATGAAATTACATCTTTTACTCAGTGTGAAGGGGAGTTAATTTATGAAGCTTGGGAAACATTTAAGGAACTTTTTTGAAAGTTTCCACATCATGCATTACCAGACTGGGTTAGTAGGATCCCTTAGATCTATCATAAAATCATTTGATGAAGCCTATGCTTTAATTGAAGAAATGGCTACAAATAATTTTCAATGGCCTTTAGAAAGGGTAAATCCTAAGAAAGTAGCCAGTATTCATGATAATGATGCTATTTCAATGGTTACTTCTCAAGTTTCTGCATTATCTAAAAAAGTAGAGCAAATTCGAATGAATTTTTCTTAAACACCTCATTTGATTGAGGAAAATTCATTATCACAAATGATTGATTCTCAAAATTCTATGAATACTATAAATGTTGTTAATAGACCTAATAACCCATATTCCAATTATTACAACCCAGGTTTGAAAAACCATCCAAATTTTAACTGGAATAATAATGTTAGTGGTGGAAGTCAATAATGGGGGAAATAATCAAGTAAACCCATTAGGAAGCTAAAACTATCAGGGTAATTCTAACTTCAAACCTATTTATCCTCCTGGATTTAATAGTAATCAACAAGTTAAGGAAAAGAAACAGTCTACAAAAGAAGTGGTGTTACAAATGGGTAATGAATTACAAAATCAAAGTGTTGCTATTCAAAATATATAGAATCAACTGAGACAAATTGTAATGCCCTTAATAATAGACCTCAGTGAACACTTCCTAGTAATATTGAGATCAATCATAAAGATAAGAAAAGAACAATAACAACTTAAAGCTATCCAACTAAGAAGTGGAAAAGAATTGAGAGTTGGTGTTCAAAAGGAAATTGAAGTTGAGAGAGAAGCTAAACAAATTGAAAAACCTAAAGAAAGTATTCCTAAGAAAATAAAAACAACTGTTTTTCCAACTAAGAATAATTTAGAAAGATCACCACCTCCTTTTCCTCAAAGACATATATAACAGAAACTTGATCAACAAATTTCATAATTTTTTTAGATATTTAAAAAGCTTATAATTAATATTCCTTTTGTAGAAGCTGTGGAACAAATGCCAAGTTATGCTAAGTTTATGAAAAAAAATTTTAAATAAAAAAGGAAGTTTGAAGATTATGAGATTGTTACACTTAGTGAAGAATGCAATGCAATAATTCACAAAAATCTTCCTCAAAAGCTTAAAGATCTTGGTAGTTTCACCATACCTTATGCAATTGGAGAAAAAAATTGTGGAAAAGTTTTATTTGATTTGGGAGCGAGCATTAATCTAATATCATTATCAAAATTTAGAAGATTAGGTTTAGGAGAAATTTCTCCCATTATTGTAACCCTATAGTTAATTGATAAATCTATTACATATCCTAAAGTGGTTATAGAAGATAAGCTGGTTAAAGTGGATAAAATTATCTTCCATGTTGATTTCATTATGTTGGATATGGAAGAAGATAAGGAAATTCCTATTATTCTAGGGAGACCTTTCTTAACTAGTGAACGTGCAATGATAGATGTGAAAAAAGGAGAATTAACCATGAGAGTTAATGATCAAGAAGTAACATTTAATGTAATCAAATCAATGAAGTATCCTAATAAATGCAAAGATTGTAAATGTTACAGAATGTATATAATTGATTATATGATTATTAAAAATTTTCAAGAAAGATGTGTAGTTATATCGTATCAAAAAGATGAAGTAACTTTGGAACAGAAAGAATTAGAAAATGAAAAAGATTTTGAAGATGAATAAAATGAGGAAGATATTGAGGAATTAAATTATGTTAAAAAAGAATTTAAAATTTTTGATATTATTAGAAATAGTAAATGTGTGATACCATCTATTGAAAAATCTCTTGAACTTAAGATGAAGGTTCTAACTAATCATTTAAAGTATGCATTTTTGTGGAATTCATCTACATTACCTATTATTATATGCTCAAACCTAACTGCAGAATAAGAAGAAAAATTATTAGAGACGTTAAAAAATCATAAGAAAGCCTTTAGATGGATAATAGCTGATATTAAAGGCATCAATTATTCAATCTGTATGAACAAAATTTTAATGGAAAATAATGATAGGCCTATAATTTATCATCAAATAATATTAAATCCTATAATGAAAGATGTTGTTAAGAAAAAATTTAAAGTGGTTGGATGCTGGAATTATTTATCCAATTTCAGATAGTTCATAGGTTAGTCTTGTTCACTGTGTTCTTAAGAATGAGGGAGTGACTGTTGTAGCAAATGAAAGGAATGAATTAATTCCTACAAGAAAATTCAATGGATGATGAATCTGTATTAATTATAGAAATTAAATGTCGTTACCAGAAAAATTCATTTTCTATTACTTTTTTTGGATCAAATTTTGGATAGACTAGTTGGGGACCACTATTTCTGCTTTTTGGATGGATATCTTGAATACCACCAAATAATTATTTCTCCTAAGGATAAAGAGAAGACTACATTTACTGGTTCTTATGAAACATTTGCTTTCAGGAGAATGACATTTGGATTATGTAATGCACCTGCAACTTTTCAAAGATGTATGATGTCAATTTTTAGTGACTTAATTGTGAAAGGAATTAAAGTTTTTATGGATGACTTCTCAATGTTTGGAACTTTTTTCGAGTCATGTTTAGATCATTTGATAAAGGTTCTAAAACACTATGAAGAAACAAACTTTATTCATAATGGGAAGTATGACAATTTATGGTTGTAGGCGAAATTGTGTTTGGACATATGATTTCAAAGAAATTCATGGAAGTAGATCCAACAAAAATTCAATTCATTTCTGAATTACCACCTCCTACTAATGTTAGAGTAATTAGAAGTTTTCTGGGACATGTTGGGTTCTATAGACGCTATATTAAAGACTTTTCTATAATTTCTAAGCCTTTATGTCAACTTTTAGAAAAGATACCAACTTTGATTTTAATGAGGAATGCTTTAATGCTTTTATTTTATTAAAAGAAAAATTAGTCACTACACCTATTATTATTTCACCTGATAGGACAAAACCTTTTAAGTTAATGTGCAATGCTAGTGATTATGCTAAAGGAGCCATTTTAGGGCAAAGATATGATAAAATTTTTAAAGTAATATACTATGCTAGTTTAACCCTTAATGAAGCTCAAATTAATTATACTACTACTGAAAAGGAATCATTAGCTATAATATATGCTTTTGATAAATTCATTCCTTATCTTATTGGAACCAAAAATGCAAAATCACGATTAATTAGATGGGTTCTTTTATTGCAACAATTTGATTTTCAAGTTTTGGATAGAAAGGGTACTGATAATCAAATAACTAATTATTTAACAATGCTTAAAAAGGAAAAGGACAACTTTGTTGATGAAATTTTTTGCGATGAACAATTATATGGAATTAATGAATGGTGAGTTTCGTGGTATGATGATATAATTAACTATTTATTTAGTAACATTTTATTCTCCGGATTAGATAGCCATCAAATTAAAAAGTTCAATCATGATTCTAAATATTATTTTTGGGATGACCTTTATTTATATAAACAATGTAAGGATTTAATTATTCCAAGATGTGTACCAATTGAAGAAACCCAAAAAATTATACAAAAATGTCATAAATCAGATTTTGGAGGACATTTTGGGATTGACGAAACTGCATTTAAAATTTTATAATCTGGATTTTATTGGCCAACACTATTTAGAGATGTTAATTATTATGTAAAAACATGTGATAGATGCCAAAGAGTAGACAATATTTCCAGAAGAAATGAAATGCCCTTAAGTTTTACTATGGAAGTTGAAACTTTTTATGTTTGGGGTTTAGAATTTATGGAACCTTTTATACCATATTTTGAAAAAAATATATATTTTAATAGTTGTGCAATGGATTGAAGCAGTTGATCTACCTCGCTGTGATGTTCAAAGTGTTGCAAAACTTTTGAAGAAAAATATTTTTACAAGATTTGGAATGCCGGGAGTAATCATTACAGATGGAGAAATTCATTTTAAGAATAAAATAATTGAAATACTAACTAAAAAATGTGGGATCAATCATTAAATTGTTATAGCTTATCACCCTAAGACTAGTGTTTTAACATAAGTATCCAATCAAGAAATTAAAAGAATATTGGAAAAGACTGCAAATCCTAATAGAAGAGATTGGTCTGCTAGACTTGATAATGCATTATGGGTTTATAGGACTGCTTACAAAACTCATATTGAATGTCACCTTATAGGCCCATATTTGGAAAAGCTTGTTATTTATTGGTTGAATTAGAAATAAACTAAGAAATAAAAGAATTTAATTTTAATTTAGAGGATGCTGGGGAAAAAATTATTATTTCAATTAAATGAGCTTGATGAGGTGAGAAGTGAATCTTATGAGAATGCAAAAAATTATAAGGAGAAAATGAAAATGAGTTATGATCAAGGAATTTTGAAAAATAATTTTGAATTGGATATGAAGTTCATTATATAATTTAAGATTGAAATTATTTCTAGAAAAAACATAAGTCCAGGTGTTCAAGACAATTTATTGTGGTAAGAGTTTATCCATATGGAGTTGTTGATATTGAAGATTCTAAGACTGGAAGAATAATCAAGGTAAATGAAAATAGGTTAAAATCTTACATAAGTGGAGATAGTCCTACATTTCAGGAGATCTTAATGATGGTTTAACTAGATTAAAACATTGGATATGTTGGGTTAACGGTGTTGAGCCAAACGCTTTGTGATAGGAAACCCATAGTTATCGGTATGGTTGATTCGTTGATTGTTGTTGTGATGAGTTTTTGATGTAAGTTGGAGTCTTACATAATTATTTTGGCACAAAAATATATCATATTAATGGAATTGGAGATCACATGAAAGAAATTTGGAATTTGAAAAAGGTAGACTGGCGCTATAGCGCTAGATCTGGCACTATAGCGCCACAGTTCTAGTAACTTAATTGGAACCACCAAAATTCAATTTTATGCCCTCTTTTTCTCTATAAAATGGCCAAGGACTTTTCTAAGCAATTTGGAGAGATTTGAGAGTGGAGAACAAAATTTCAACTTTGAAGATTATGGAGACCAATGGCAATGTAAGATTTGAAGACTATAAGATGGTGCATAAGCATGCTCAGACTTATTTCAATGGGTTTTTGGAATTGAGTTTAGAGTGACTCATGAATAAACTTGGAAAGATTGAAGGTGAGATCTCTCTACTACATACCAAACTTGAAAACTTGTTCCATCAATATGATCATTTGGATTAATAGTTGAAAGTCCAATTCAATAATTTGACATGTTTTCAAGATTGTCAAGTGACCATGTAAAGCAAAAACAAGTGGATTGATGATAAATTCACTTCAGAATTTCCTTGCGCTCCTTTCTATTATTCCTACAATCAAAATTGTTTGGTGGGTTAATAGGAGAATGACATCTCTGATCACAACTGGTCTTAAATGATTTCCTAGATAGATATTTATGTTAGTATTTAGTGTTTTTATGTTGTGTGTCTACTATATCAATTATTAAAACTTTTAAACTTCTTTATTATGTGTTTATGTTGTATCGACATATGACTATGTCTTTGTAGTGGTGTGTGTATTAAAAATATTCTTAATATAAGAAAACTAGTTCTATGTTGTTGTTAAATGAAAACCTTATGTGTTTGAAATTAGTGATTGAATTATTGTGTATCTAAGCTTTATAATGTTGATGATCTCAATAAATCCAAAAATAAAACTAGAAAATTAGGCTTTAAGCATCCTAGATTTTCTATTCTCTGTGATAATATAAAAAATCAAAAATTCAGGAAAGGTTAGAATGGTGCCATAGCGCCGAACCAACCCAAGCGTAGATTATTAAACCTAGACTGCCGGTTTGCTCCATTTTTGACCTTGGTTCATCTCCTTCCTCTATTTTTTCACAGTTTTATCTCCTAAGGCTTAGATTTGTGCTTGATTGTCTTAGAGTTAGAGCTTCAAACATTAGATTTTATCATCTTTGGGTAAGATCTTCATCTTGGCTTTGACAATTTTTTATTTCATCATGGATTTCTTCTACATTATGGGTTTAGTCGAAAATATTAAAATTTGTTTGAAATAATAAGAAATCCATGAGTGAATGATTACTTAGTTTAGAATGTATTTGATCATATATTTGATATTTATTGGTATTTTTATTAGAATTTTATAGATTTATCATGACACCTAGAACGAATAGAGGAAAAGAAAGGAGTAATTGATTTTGATAAATTCATCAGTATGAAAGCACAAGATAGATACAGTGGTCTACAATCTAAGAAATTGAATGCATAAACAAAGTTTTCATTATCTTGGTAGAATGATTGAATATTTGATTGCGGAGTTACAATGAGAGAGCTTTTGTTATTTCGCTGTCATTACAGTGATTTCTGTTATTGTGAATTTCATGCAAATTTTCCAGATGAATCTGATGATTTGTTTTATGTGAGAGGTCAGTATGTAGATATAGTGTAGTATAGATCAATCATGATTACAAGCTACATAGTGTCCCTACTTATTTTTATTCTGAGTTCCAACCTACTGGCGATGAACTGGATGAGATTATGGGACTTTTAATAGATGTTAATGGAGTTTAGAAGATTAAGAATAGACTTCAGGTAAACTTTTCTTTCTCAAAGCTTAATGTTCATTCTCATGCAAGATACTATTTTATTTCTGGAATATTGCTTTGTACTAATCACCTTAGTTAGGTAACTCGAGAAAGAGCTACATTAAATTATTGCATTCAGAGGAACAAACCAATCGACATTGGCTCTTTGATTTGCAAGAATATCTGTATTTTCTCAAGAGGAGGAACTACTGGAGGTATGGGTTTCTTGCTCTTTTTAGAACCATGTGTGTTGAATCAGGAGTGAAATATTAGACTTGTGAAGAAGTTTTACCATCTAATAAACCTACTGGGAAAACATATTTGAAGATGTATGGAAAGCATGCTGGAGTAAGATCTAGAAGTAGAGGCTCAGATATTCCTTCCACTTCAGTTTCAGCTTCAACTTCTAGACCTTCTACTTCTGGTACTACTTCTCTTGATACTGTAATGGAGTAATTATTTATCCAACAAGGAGATATATTAACATTACAAAATTAGCAGAAAAGTTTAGAAGCCCATTTATATTATAATGACGAGTATATGTAGAAGAGAGTTGATTTTGATATTGTTTATCGTGGGACGATTGAAATATTCTTAAGGGGTGACCTTATTGTAGTATTTCCTACTTGACCTAGATATACAACTTTTAGTCCTGATGATATGGAGGAAGACTTAAATTTTGGTGTTGATGAAGATAGTGATGAAGGTGAAGATGATGAGTAGTTTTGCTTGTTTTTTTTTAATGTATTTTGCTTTTATGTTTAGATTTCCTATGGTTAGTTAGTTGTTGTTTGGATATTAAATTTTTTATGTTTAATGTTTAGGTTTGCATTTGTATTGAACTAGTAAATTTATGTTTATTACACTATATTGTTATAACATTTTTTACCGATTACCTCTAGTTTAAATGCTGGAATAGTTTTTTATTTTTGTTAGAGATGTTAATTTCACTTATTTATATTACTTGTACTTATACTATTCTTTTGTTTTAAACTTTATGATTTTTTTTTCTTCATGAACTATCCTGTTTAAAAATATTGAAAAATTTAAGCTTGGGGAGAAAGAAGAAAAAATCTTTTTGAAAACTAACCTTTATTTATCCTCAGAAAACTATATAATTTTTTAAATTTTTAATTGAACATAATCTGTGGTATTTTAGGTTAACTTTAGATAACTCTATTTTGAATTTTATAAATGTTATAGAAAACTTAAGTTAAAATTTTTTAATAATAAATGTTAGATCTAGAGTTAAGATATTTAGTATAAGAATAAAAGATTATGCTTTTATTATTTAATGTAAAGAAAATTGTACTTTTGGAAATATTAAGAACCTTAGATATTTACTTCAAAAAGAAGGAATTGAGACTTTATGAAAGATCTGTTTTAAAGCTAAGACAATTTTGTCAAAATAAGGAAATGTGAAAAGTTTTCAACTTGGTGAAGTTCAAAATCATTAAAGGCTATCCAGACATAGTAATCCTCACATGGCATGAAAAGAAAAAGAAAGGATTGAAAAAGATTCTTACAAAAAAAGAAAAATAAAAAAAAAGAAAAAGAAAGAAAGAGAAAAAATTAAAAATATGTGAGGACAAACTTGAGGAGATGCTTAATAAAAAATTGGCTCTAATTGAATCATCTTAAACAATGAAACTTAATTGCATTTTTGATTTAAGGCTTAAGGTATTAGCATCCTTACTAATAAATTACTCATAAAGTTCTTTTACTGTAATACTTCTAAGCATTCAAAATATGTCAAAATTGCAGTTATTATTGAAATAAATAGAAAATCAGAACTCTTAGACTTCACTACTAAATATTCTTACATTTTAGAATTAACTTGAGTTATTAAATTTTTTTCTAAAATTTCACTATCAAATTTATAAAACTATAACTATAGAAATCTCTATTTTCAACCCACCTCCACAAATTATAATTTTTACATAGCACAAAAAAGTTACTTGAGGACAAGTAACATTTATGTTTGGGGGAATTGATCCACCTTAAAATTACCTATTTTAGTGCTTATTTTATGATCGTGTTACGCATGTTTTAGGTAGTATTTAAAGGCTTTAGGTAGTATTTAAAGGCTTTAGGTAGTTCTGATTTTGTGTTTAAGTCCAGTTTAAATGTATTTTGTGTTTGTAAGAGTAAGAGTTTGGAGAAATCTTTAAGGAGACTCTAGAATTTGTGTTGGGGAGAAGGCATAAGGTATTTTGTATTTTTGTTTAAGTTTTTGTTTCTAAGACTTGGATTTCAACACAAATTATGTGTTTTTATTTATTCTCCATGAATTCTGAGTGGTTCCCTTTCTTTCTTCTTGCATTTGGGAATTAATCTTGTTGGATGAAAATGATTTAAAGATTTCATTTTATTTTAATAAATTGTGATGATATTTTCATCATTTCTTCATTGACTTTACAAATTGGCCACTTGTGAGGTTAAAATCTATTGAGAAACATAAAGATCTAGAAGGGCTATGATTTCACTTAACTAGTGAGTGTCACACTTCATTCTGGGTAGAGCCATTGCTATCACTTAATGGGGAGTGCAAACAAATAAAGAGATAAGTTTTGATGAGCATAGAATTGAATTTTTTAGGGTGACAGGCTAGATCATTTTTATCTATTTGGTTTAGGGTTTGGATAATCACAATTAGGTCCTATGGAGAGGACATAGTGATTAATCTAGAGGTAAGAGGTTAGAATCTACTCAACACTATTATACATGCTGGTGAAAAACTCTGAAGTAGCCAATGTTCTTTGCTAGCACTTGGAGGAGGTAAAGAATAGGAATGCTCCTAATTTTCACAATACATCATCATATTTTAGTCATTCAAATCCTACACAAATATCTCTTTTCTTGGGGAAAAATCTTTTTATAATATTCAAACTCATTAAATTTACTTTCTTTAATTGTTAATCATAATCATTTCTTTCTACTTTAATTTAGTCTTAACCTTTGCAATCATATCAACATTGTTCTACTTTCATTTTACCTGCAATTTAGATACAACTTTGCTAGTCTAATTTAAGGAATTCAACTTTCCTCGTGGGATCGATACTGGAGTTTTTAAAGAAAATTCTATATTACTTGAAATGATATATATAATTGCATAGTACCTCTAGTATGAAGTTTTATTATTTATTTTCTATATCATTTCATTTATTCATGCTACCTGCTAAATATAAATTGGGACAAGTTTTTTACAATATTTTGGAGATTAAAAACACACGTAATTATGGGCTGGTTAATCAACATTGGCTTTTTTGCTTCATTTGACTTCAATTTGCTCCATTTTCCTTCCTTTTGCTCCATTTAGTGTACCTACAATCAAAAACATCAAAAATACCTTTCATTAAAGCACAATATCATTAAAAATAGGTATTAAATGAGCAAATAAAAGTAACATATCTTAGGCATGTCAAAATCCCCAACCTTAATTGTTACTTGTCCTCAAGTAACTTATTTCTTCTAAAAAATATATTTTAATATGTGGTAGTTGGTTTCATTAAAGATCTCTATAGTTTTGTCCTATAAATGTGTTAGCAATGACTTTAGAAAAATCTTAATAATTCAGGTTAGAGATAAGGCATAAGAATATTTTGTAATCAAGTCCAACTATTCTAATTCTTTTATTCATTTCAAAAATTAATGGTAGTTTAAAAAACAAAGGAGTCTAAGAAAAAAATAGATAGATTTTGAGAAACTATACTAGTAAAGGTAAACTAATACTGTAAGAAAATAAATGCTCAGAATTGTAATAAAGTCTCTTTCTTTAAAATGTTTCAAGAGCAGCTAATTTTTTATTAGGCATCCCCTCAAACTTCTCCTCACTCATATATACTTTTCTTTTCTTTCTATTTTTATTTTTATTTTCTTTTTTACTTTCAATATCGTTTTTAATCCTTTCTTTTTTTTCTTAGTAAGGATTACTATATCGGATCAGCCTTTAATGATTTTGAACTTCACTATCCTCCTTTTAAAGTTAAAATTTATCACATTTCTTTACCTTAATCCTTTGTATTAGTTTTCAAAAATGATTTTAATAGAGTCTCAATTCTTTAAAGTATAGCTCTAAGACCCTCAGTCTTTCAAGAGACAATTTCTTTTCTACTTTAATAGTAAAATTATATTCCTACTTTGTTTTACTTAATATCTTAATTCTTAGAACTAACCTTTATCACCAAAAATTTACTTAAGTCTACCACAACATCTATAAAATCAGAAAAATATTATTTTCTAAGAATAACACCATATGCCCCCATATTGCTTTAAAAAAGATATTTTCTTTAAATATAGTTTCTTAAGGACAAATAAAAATAATGTTTTTCAAAAGTTTTTCTCCCTCCCCCAAACTTAAAATTTTCTTAATTTGTTAAAACATTTATAACATAAAATATAGAAGCCAGAAGAAAATTTTAAAATGATTTTTATAAAATGGGTATAACATGATAGTATGTAAGTACTAGAAGCAGGTATACAGTAGCTATAGAGCCTAATTAACATGTACATAAAAAAGAAATTGCTAAGTATAGGAGTTTTTAAACATAACAACATGCATAACAACAGTAGTAGAGTGAAACAACCAACAGTGCAATAACATAAACAACATGCAGTATAAGCAACAAATAGTTACAAATCTAAATTACAATAAGTCCCCAACAACAATTTCTACACTACATAGTTCAGAACATCTATCACAATAAAAAAATCAAAATCTACAATAAACAAACAATGATATTAATCCTCATCATCATCTCCTTCTATCTCCTCATCAGTCTCCTCCTACTCTTCTATATAGTCTTATGGGTGATAGTTAGAAAATGGAGGACCTGGTGGAAACTGAACCTTATGATCTCCTTACAGAAAACTCACCAGAGATGTATTGAAACTCGTATCATAGTCATGTTTGAGTTTCAAGTATCCTTGGACATGATCAATCTTAAAATCAATATTAGTCACTTTTCCTTGAAGATATGTTATGTAATGTGTCAAAGCCTGATAATCACTATGAAGATCTTCTAGAGTGGTTGAAATTTGAGCAGCAGTATGGGAAGTAGATGGTTGGGAGGTAGAGGTTGAAGGAATATCTAAACTTCCTCCCCTAGATCTCATTCCAGCATGCAACACATATACTTGAACATTGGTTATGCTAAATGGTTTAAGAGGTTGCGCCTGATCTTTTCAACTCTCATATCTTTCTCATGATTTCTTACATAAATTAAAAGTCAGGGCATGGAAACCTAGTGATCCAATAGTTCCACCTCTAGAAGAAATATTCTGATAAATTTTAGATCCAATATTTATTTTCTTCATCTGTTGAATGCAGAAATTCAAAGATGATCTCTGCTTGGCCACCTAACTAAGATGATTAGTCAGAAGAAGCTAAAATAAAATAGTGTCATGCCTTGGAGGGTACATTTAACGCTGAGGTCGATCCCAACAATGATTTAGTACTCCGCTTCCATCAGTCAGAAATGCAATCACCTATCCCAAAAACAATTCAATAAGCTCAAATGAAGAATACTCACAGTTTAGAACATTAGGCAACTGATACATAGCAGTGATGCACTCTGGAGTAACTTCCACTCTTCTGCATCAAACATAAACTTGTAAGAGGCTTCAGGGAAATTTGAGTAAAATTTCTAGACAATAGAAATTACTGCTACTATGGTGAAGTAACAGAAACTTTCTCAGTGTCACGTTATAATTAAGCTTTCAACTGCTCCCCCGAGATTAAGAAAAGCCCTCTCCCAAATCAACTTTCTATTAGCAAGAAGATTGATGAATCTGTACTGAGCCTTATTAGCGAACTTCATAGAATCAAACTCAAGTTGTCCTTTTCCTCTCTTAGTTGTAGGAGCCATAATCTATAAAAAATTTCACATAAATTCCAAACAATATTCTTAAACTCCCAACAATATTTTTCTAAGGCAATAAACTTTCTACTATGGATTCATCACTCATTTCTTCCAAAAAAATCAAAAATTTTGGCATATGAGCAATGCGAGAAGAATCCAAGGTGAAAATCCAAATTTTTTGCATTAAAGTGAAGCTTTTACCATGAAGAGAATAAACCTAAAGTATTTAAGCCAAGAAACCACCCCAAAAACCATGATTTGAGAAGCCATAGGAAGCCCCCACACAATTTTTAGTGAAAACTAGAAATAAGAAGGTAACAGTTTGGTAAAAGATTTGGTTTTTAACCTAGGTTTATGGTTCAGTTGAACCGATGCTTAGGTGCTAAATTCTAGAGCCTAAGCACCAAGCTCTCAGGTTTCTGACACCTAGGCGCCAGTGCTCAGAGTTTGATTTTTCATTTTTTTTATTAAATTTCAACAACATGGCTTGCACACCAAGGCACTACAAACCCTAGCAAGCTAAATTCAACATGTTTAAACATCTTCCAACATCTAATTTTCACAAACAATAACAATCACTTATATTTAAATACAAATTCAATCCCCGTTCAATCACAAATATACATCCCTCACAACCTAAAACACAAATTCTAAATTCACTCACAGACTACTAAACACACAAAAATTCAAAGCATTAGAAATCATTCAAGCACACAACAGAGTCAACAACTTTCAAACACACATCAAAGTAACAAGCACGTACAAAAGCTAATACAAAAAATCAAATACAAATTTCCATCAACCTCACTATCCACTTCTCTAATATCTCTAAGTGACTGAAGCACGTTTAAGTTATAGAAGGGATAGTTCAGAAAGTCCTCAGAATCTTCATTGATCCAACAATTCTTCTTGTACATATGGACCTGTGCATCATGGACTACGGCAGCATAAACTGACTGTTTTTTCATATGCCAATCCAGATGATCAAATTCATCAGCAATGTTGTTGATCATGTTATGAATCATTAATATCTCCTTCTTTAATATCCCCCACTTTCTACAAGATACTTACGAAACAACAAACATGTCAAGATGCTAATGATGTGTAAGGGCGTGAAGACTATTCCATATAAGAACTTCCTCCATGAGCCACAAAAAGATTGATATTGTCACACCTCAAGATAGACTGGTCTACATGTTTCGAGGGAAGAAGTATCTTTTCCCAACTTTCATAAGGGACCTGTGCTTGACTACAAAGTGAGAAAATAACCACAGGGTGTCCAAGCCCAGTCATAGATCCATTTAGTGCAACTCCAATGATGGATCTATAAATAAGTGCCCCCACATCAATAGGTCTTCCCGTCTGAACACAGTAATTGAGGATTGCACTTTCCTTCATTTGTTCCTTGATGTTTGTGTTAGGAAACAATTTGGTAGAAATTAAAGAGTACCAAGGCATATATGCTGAATTTAATCTTGTAACAAGGAAAATAACCTTGGAATCACTTCTAAATTTCCAACGTTCATCGCTGTCTGTCAGAAATTTGAAGATCTCAGTGAAATTGTCTCTAGTCTGAGTAAAGTTATCAAAGTCGCAAATTGGCATGCCATCCACCTTGAATAACTTGTTGATCCTTGAAGGAGTCAAATGTACTAACTCACTTAAAACATAAACTAATCCATGATTTAATCCATGAAGATTTGCATCGAATTCCTTCACAACAGAGATCACAACAACTATAGTGGTGTTACAAAACACTTTCCAATGCCTCTGTGCAATTATTGCCTCGATTTGACCTCTAGGCATGATGAATCCTCTTTCTTTTATCAATTTATTCTTCACCAAAGTCCTATCATAAACTCTCTGTGCTTATTTTCTTATGAACTTCCTTTGATCAAAGAATCCAAGAGTTGAACTTGTCAAAGCATTGCAATCCATGATTCTTGAAATCTGATAAAACTTTAAGACTTCTATCACTCCCAAACCTTCTAAAATGGGAAGAGTGAAATGAATTGAAGGTTTTGGGAGTTTATAATGGTGAATACTGTCAGAAAAATAGAAAAAGGAAACCACTCAATTTTGTGTTTCAGTAACTGTGGTGCGTAGGCGCCAGATTTGGGACAATGGTTTGCCAAAGGTCAAAATACACATTTTAACCACCCCTAGGTCATGCATTATAACATTTTATATAGTAACAACACATGTACAAATCTTTAAAAAAATCAAGTAAATAACACAATCAAATCTAAATCAACGAAACTCAATTCATTATAATAACTATGGGTTGCCTCCCACAAAGTGCTTGGTTTAACACCATCAACCCGACATATCCACATCTTACGAATCTTGACCCAAAACTAGGATTTCATTAGATATAGATCTATTTCCATCAAATTAAGTTTTCAGCTTATGTCCATTTACTTTGAAAATTTTATTATTTTTTAGATCCTTAATATCCACAGCACCGTAAGGATAAACTTTTATCACAATGAATGTCCCCATCCACCAAGACTTCAGTTTCATAGGAAATAATTTCAATGTTGAATTGTATAGTAAAACCTCTTGTTCAGGTTTTAGATTCTTTATTAAAAATATTGTGATCATGCCTTAATTTCAACTTTTCCTTATAAATTTATGCATTCTCATAAGATTTGTTTCTGATTTCCTCAAGCTCATTCAATTGCAATAGTCATCTCTTACTAGCATCTTTCAAATTATAATTAAATTATTTTATAGCCCAATAAGCTTTATGGTCTAGTTCTACTGGTAAGTGACAAGCCTTCCCAAATATAAGTTTATGTTCATTCCTATATGAGTTTTATATGTCATCTTATAAGCCCATAATGCTCCATCTAGACTATCAAACCAATCCACCCTATTAGGATTTATAGTTTTCTCCAAAATTATTTCATTTCTCGATTGAATAATTCAGCTAGACTGGTGGTCTGAGGATGATAAATAGTGGCAATTCTATGTCTAGTACCATATTTTTTAACTAATGTTTCAATCTTCTTATTCCTGAAATGACTTTCCCCATTTGTAACTATTACTCTTGACATCCTAAATCTACTAAAAATATTTCTGTTTAAAACTTTTGCAATGCTTTGAGCATCATAGAGAGGTAAGGCAATCACTTTTATCCACCTTGATTCATATTCCACTAAAACTGAAATATATATATTTCTGAAAGATGGTAAGAATGGTCCCATAAAGCTTAAACCCCAAACTTAAAAAATTTCAACTTTTAAAGTAATATTGAGGGTCATTTCATTTGTTCTAAAAATATTACCTACCTGTAGACATCAATCACATGTTCTTACATAATTATTAACATCTCTAGATTTTTCTAGGCCAATAAAATCTAGATTATAAAATTTTATATGCAGTTTTATCAATCCCAAAGTGTCCTTCAAAATCAGAATCATGACATTTTTGAATAATTTGTTGAGTTTATTAGATAGGTACACATATTCTAATTATTTGATCATTGCATTTTTTATATAGTTATGAGTCATCGTAAAAGTAAGAGCTTGCATCATGCTTAAATTTCTTTTCATGTGGGTATGTCAAAACATAGGGTAAAATGTTCCTTTTATGTAATTAATTATGTCGACAAACCACGGAACACGTCCTTCAGTTATAGTATATAACTTTTCTTCAAGAAAATATTCATTAATTTCATTTTCAACATTAACTGAATTATCCTGTTCATGCCTTGATAAATGATAGGCAATCTGATTATTAGTTTCTTTCCTATCTACTAATTCAAAATCAAATTCTTGCATTAGAAGGACCCATCTAATTAACCTTGGTTTTGTATCCTTTTACAGCATTAGATATTTAATAATTGAGTGATATGTATGCACAATATATTTAGTTCCTACAAGAGAAGACCTAAAATTATCAAAGGCATATACTATTGCTAATAACTTTTTTTCCATAGTAGTATAATTACTTTGAGCTTCATTAAGAGTCTTACCAGCATAGTATATTACTTTAAAAACTTTATCTTATTTTTGTCCCAAAACAACCCCAATTGCATAATCACTCGCATCACACACCAGCTCAAGTAGTTTCTCCTAATTGAGTGAAAAAATAATTGGAGCGGTGATTGATTTTTCTTTTAACAATTCAAAGACATTTAAACGCTCCTGATTAAAACTAAATAAAGCATCTTTTTCTAAAATTTAACATAGAGGCTCAATGATTTTTGAAAAATCTCTAACATATTACCTGTAAAAACCAGCATGTCCTAAGGAACTCCTAACTCCTCTCACTATAGTAGGAGCAGATAATTTTGGAATAACTTAAATCTTTACCAAATTTGCTTCCATATCATTTTCTGAAATTTTATGTCCATGTACAATTCCTTCTGCAACCAGAAATTGTCATTTCTCCCAATTGAGAACTAAATGTGTTTCTTCATAGCATTTTAATATTTTATTTAAATGGTTTAGACATGACTTAAATGAAGTACCAAACACTAAAAGTTGTCCATAAAAAATTTCAATTCCTTTCTCAATTAAGAAGTAGAAAATGAATATCATGCATCTTCAAAAAGTTGCAGGTGCATTGCATTATCCAAAGGGTATCCATCTAAAAGTAAAAGTCTCATAAGGACCAGTGGATGTGGTCTTTTCTTGATCCTCGAGAGCTATAATAATTTGGTAATAACGAATATATCCATCCAAAAAGCGGAAATATTTGTGCCCTAACATTTGACCTAGAAAAGGTAAAGTAAAGTGATCTTTCCTTGTGACAAAATTTAATTTTCCATAATCAATGCAGATTCACCACCCAGTCACATTTTGAGTTGGAATTAATTTAATTCTATCATTAACAGATACAGTCACTCCCTTTTTCTTAGGAACAAAGTGGATCAGACTAACTCAAGCACTGTCAGAGATAGGATAAATAATTCCAACATCTAACCACTTTTTAATTTCTTTCTTTACAAATTCTTTCATTATTAGGTTCAGTCTCCTTTAAGGATTAGCCCTCATCTTATGATTCTCTTCCATTAAAATTCAATGCATACACATGGAAGCACTAATACCTTTAGTATTAGCTATCATCCATCCAAAAGCCTTCTTATAATTTTTTAAAATTTTTATTAATTTTTGTTCTTGATCTTTAGTTAGGTCTGAGGATATTATAACAAGAAATGTAGATGAGTTCCCAAAAAAACAATACTTTAAATGCATAGGTAGAACCTTTATCTCTAGTTCAGGAGGTTTTTCAATTGAAGGACTGAAAGATTTATTGTTTTCACTAATGTCCAACAGCTCAAACTTTTCCTGAACATAATTTGTATCCTCATTAATATTTTCAATTATTTTATCTTTAGATCAATATCTTCTTCATACTCTGGTTCTTGTTGTTCCATTTAATCTTCATAACATTCCTTGAAATGACTATTACTTAGATGATAGATAAGTTTCATTCTAAAAAATTCATCATCTCTTCCCTTTGTTGAATATTTCATCAATTTTGATATAATAAATGTAACTTTCTGATCATTGACTCTCATGGTTAACTCTTCTTTTTGTACATCTATCAAAGTTCTTCCAGTAGTAAGAAAAGGTCTCCTTAAAATGATTAGAATTTTTTTATCTTCCTCCTTATCTAACACAATGAAATCTACAAGAAAGAAAAATTTATCCACTTTTACTAACAAATTTTTATAATTCCCTTCAAGTAAGTGATCGATTGATCAACTAAATGAAGAGTTATAGATGTGGGAGAAATCTCTCCTAAGCCTAACCTTTGGGAAATAGATCGAGACATAGGGTTTATGCTAGCCTGTAAATCACACAGAACTTACCTGTAAAATCTATGTCCTATTGCACATGGAATTGTAAAACTATGAAAAGAATATCCTCATAAAATTTTCATAGCTCGACATCTATTCCAGAGCATCAGCTAATGGTACATTAATAGTTAACTTCTTGAATATTTCCAAAAACTTTGAAAATTGTTTATCTAACTTATGTTGTCAAACTCTCTGAGGAAATCGAGATAATGTTCATTCTTATTTGATATTCATTGGGAAACTATGTTTTTTAAGTCTTGAGGAATATCTTCATAAGACTTTTCAGTTTCTCTTCACTCAACTTTAATCTCTTTTTGAACTCTCATCTCCAATTCTCTTCCACTTCTTAGTTGAACAGCTTTAAATTGCTCTTTATTTTTGTCTTTAGGATTAATTTTAGTATTACTATGAAGAATTCTTTGAGGCCTATTGCTAAGGGCGTTGGCAATTTGTCCCAGTTGATTTTCAATATTTCTAATTGTTGCTCCTTGACTTTGTAATTGGTTACCCATTTTTGACACCATTACTTCTATAGACAACTTCTTCTCCTTAAATTTTTTGTTACTATTAAATCTTGGAGGATAAGTTGGTCTATAGTTAGCACTACCCTGATTGTTCTATTTTCTCAATGGGTTTACTTGATTGTTCTCATATTGTTGGTTAGCACCATCTGAATTTTTATTCCAGTTAAAGTTAGGGTTGTTTTTCCAACCTGGGTTGTAATTATTAGATAGGGGTTATTAGGTTTATTATTAATTGCATTTAAAGTCTCATATGTAGGAATGTTAGAATTAACCATTTGTCCTAATGAATTTTCTTCAATCACTGGAAGTGTTTGAGATAAATTCATTCCAAATTGATCTATACTTGAGATGCTAACATAGAATCTTAGACAATTGCTATTCTCTTAGGATTTACCTATTCAGAAAGCCATTGAAAATTATTCATACTCATTTCTTCAATTAAAGAATATGCTTCATCAAAAGGTTGTGACATTAGTAAACCACAAGTAGTAGCATCAATATAAGTTCTAAGACGTCCTACTAACCCATTATAAATTGTTTGAATTATTAATTAATTGGGCAAAGAATGATGTGGATGCTTTCTAAGAAGTTCTTTAAAGCGTTCTTAAGCCTTGTATATTGATTCCCCTTCAAACTGATAAAAAGATTAAATATCATTTCTAAGCTTAACAATCTTTAAAGGTGAAAAATACTTAGCAAAGAATTTATGTGCTAGGTTACTCCAAGTTCTAATAGATTTAGGTCCAATGAGTTCAACCACATTTTAGTTTTATTCCTTAAGAAAAAAAAGGAAAAAACCTATGTATAATAACACATTAGATACACCATTATACTGAAATGTGGCACAAAGTTATAAAAAACTTGCAAGATGTAAGTTAGGTTCTTCAGATGGAGTTCCCCTAAACTGTTTATTCTATACCATCTAAATGATAACAGGTTTTAATTCAAATGTGTTGGCTTTTACGCAGAAGTTTGTATACTACGATGAATTTGATGTACCGTAGGGTTAGTATAATCTCTTAAGGGTTTTTTGTACATTCTCATTAATTTGATTTTTTAAATTATTATGTAAAGTATTTGCCATTTCTTGGAAATTATGAATTTCTTTTTATTTTCTAATTTTTCTAATTGTTTTGTCTAACTCAGAATTGTAAGGCACTAATCCTTCAGATTCTATAGGACAAATAGACTATTAAAGATA
>JXCR01138385.1:86968-113570 GCA_002079205.1 Phalaenopsis hybrid cultivar | reverse complement strand
CCTTCCCATCCTATATCCTACAAATGGGAGAAATGAAGAAAAGCACATAAGTCCTATTAGAAAGAACATTCTTAACAGAAAAAGGAAGTTTAAAGATAATGAGATTGTTGCACTTAGTGAGGAGTGCAGTGCTATAATTCAGAAGAAACTTCTTGAAAAGCTTAAAGATCCTGGTAGCTTTACAATTCCATGTGCAATAGGAGACAGATTTTATGGGAAAGCTTTATGTGATTTAGGAGCAAGCAGCAACCTTATGCCATTATCAATAATTAAGAGATTGGGATTAGGAGAAATAAACCATACAACTGTAACTCTGCAGTTAGTAGATAGATCAAATTTTCCTAAAGGAGTTATAGAAGATGTCCTAGTGAAAGAGGATGAAATTATCTTTATTGTAGATTACATTGTGCTAGATATGGAGGAAGATAAAGAGATACCTATCATTTTTGGGAGACCTTTCCTAGCCACTGGAAGAGCAATGATAGATGTGCATAAAGGAGAATTAATTATGCGTGTCAATGATCAAACAATTACATTTAATATTTCCAAATCAATGAAATACCCTGTAAAAAGTAAAGATGATGAATGCTATAGAATGGATGTGATAAGATATTTAAGTGAATGCCATTTCAAAATAACTTATGAAGATAAATTTGGGATAAAAGAGTTGGAACACGAGCAAGAAGAGGAATTAGGTCCACATGAAGATTTATATATGGAAGACTCAAGTTATGTTCGAGAAAGTTTTGGAGTTTTGGACACAACAGAAAAATATACATCTTTTTGTCCATTNACAGTTGGCCGATAGGGGAGGTTGAGGGAGACTGGTTGGAGTTCCTAGTGAGGTAAATCTTCATTCTCATTCTATTTTTGCTTTATTTCTGATTTTTGCTCCTTCTCGGGCTTCTAGGGTTTTGAATTTTCTAGGTTACTGTTGCATCGAGTTAATGTTACTAGGCTAGGGCCTATTCTTTGTCTCTACCTTTGCACTATTTTCTTCATTCTCATTCCTTCCCAGGTTTTTCATTGAGTTCTTTACTCCTTACCGGGCTTTTGTGGTTTTGAATCTTTCAGGTAACTGTTTCATTGGGCTACTGTTACTGAGCTAGGACCTAGTTTTTTGTCTCATCCTTTTGTACTATTTTTCTCTCCATCCCCATGGTAGCTGACTTGCTTGCAGCTGACCCAAATTTTGTGGGCAAACAATCCTATGTAGCATTCATAGGACTTGAACCAAGTGGCTCTTCACTTGGGGACAAGCTAGTTATCCCACAAACTTACTATGATGCAATGGAAGGAAAGATCGAGTGTGACCTCATTTTGAAAGGCAGCAAGAAAGCTAGAAAACATGACATAATTTTTTCAGAAAAGAAAGTTTCAAACTTAGCTGAGAAATACAAATTCACATTAATTGAAAAATTCCTAATGGCTCACCCAAAGATGGATTTAATTAGGAAAACATTTGCTGATTTGAAGCTGGTTGGGAACTGGAAAATTTGGCACTTTGATGGCAGGCATGTCATGATCCATCTCACCAAGGAAGCAGACTATGCTAAGGCCTTCTATAAGAAATTTATTCAAATTGAAGATACTTTTATGAAGATACTTAAATGGACTCTAGCTTTTGATCCCAAGAAGGAACTACCTATTATTCCAATTTGGTTTAAACTCCCAAATCTGAAATTACATTTTTGTAATCATAGTCTTGTTTTCCATAGTGGCTCTACTTGGTAGGATAATGAAGCTTTACATCTCTACATTTAACCTTTCAAGACCATTTGTGGCTAGGATTCTAATAGAAAGGGACATCACCTTGCCACCTATTGATGAAGTGTGGCTAGGTACTGCACATGATGGCTACTGAAAACAACTAATATGGAGCAACACCCACACTACTACAATCACTGTAGCATGTTTGGGCACAACAATGATCACTAATATAGACTTCATCCTAACCTCAAACCTTCTAGGGGAGGAAATAATCATGCCAATTCAGTGGAACAAGTGGTGGCCAATGAGGAAGGAAATACTGAGGAACGGACCAAGAAGAAACCTGCTGAGAATGGTATGACGGGTTTTAAACCTATGGAAGATAATGTTGAGGAAAAGATACAGAAGGAATCTATTGAGACTAGTGTGGAACATATGGATGCAGGTTCTGAACCTGCCCTTTAAGATGTTGATACCGATTCTCCCCCATAACAAGAGGTAGATGGCACTTTACAAGATGTTTATAAATTGCTTCAGGATACTTCTAAAGTCTCCCTCTTGATCTGGTTCAGGAAATACAACAGACAATGGATGCAAAATGACATGTTCAAAGTGGCAGGAACAAGGAAAAGATACCTTGGGAAACACAAGAGGACACATACATATTGTAGGCCGGCAGCTAATACTCTATAAGAAGGGAATATCTTACTAGGCTCACTAGGGGGAGAACAAAATCCTTACATCATTACTAATTTCCTTTGTTGGAATATAAGGAGGATTGCCAACCCCCTTTCTCTAAAAAGCTACAACATTTAAATAGAAAGTATAAATTTTGTTGCTTAGCAATTTTGGAACCATTAGGCCCATCATAACCCTCATAAATTCCTAAAATTTTTTCCAGGGTTTACCTTGTTTCCAAATCTAAATAACAAGATATGGCTTTTTTTGTGGAATGGAGTTGTGATGTGTGATTCAGCTGAACCACCCTTAATTCCTTCACTTTTTTTGTTTCTATAGCAGGTAAGGAGAGAAATGCTACCATAGTGTATGTGGGGTGCCCAAAAACTGCCTGATTGGAGTTGTGGAATGAAATTCATAATCTAATCAACAATCAGATAAAGAATGGCTAGTGGGTGTGATTTTAATTGTCTGGATTCTCCAGCTGAAAAGAGGGGTGGAAGAACCCCAAACATCTCTACTATGACCACTTATAATGATAATATACAGGCTTTTGGTCAATTTGATTTGGGTTACAATGGACCTGAAAGATTGGACAGATTTCTTGTCAATGATAAATGGCTTCAGAACTTCCTGCATATTGCAAAAACTCATCTTAGTCTGGCTGAATCTAATCACATAACCGCTTTGATTACTATTTTTGCTGCTCAACATCAGGGTAAATCTTCTTTTAGATACTTGAATCTTCTGTCAACTCATAAAGAGTTCCTCAACATTTTTAAAGAACATTGGAGGGACTGTAATCGCCCAAACCCCCCAATAAAGCTCTAGGGTCTGCAAAAAAAAGTTGGCAAGGCGCTAAACCATTGGAACTGGAATACCTTTGGCAATATAATGGCTGAGGTGGAACAGGTTGAAAAGGAAGTGAAAGAAGCAGAAATTGCTGTTTTGAATGTGCTGGGTTATGAGGTCTCACTTCTCGAAGTAATTGAAAAACTACATATAGCAGTGTCCTGACAAAACCAATTCTTGAAGCATAATGCTTCCACAACTGATGGAGATAAGAACACAAAGTTCTTTCATGCTTGCATAAAGTACAAAAGGAAATGTAATACCATTCACTCAATCAAAAATGAACATGGCAGTTGGATTAAAAATTCATCTGATATTGTTGAAAGTGTGGTGGATTACTGTAAGAAACTATTGCAATGTCAATCCAATCTAAGAGTGTAGCTAGACCCTCAATTGTTTCTCTTTGATCATGAACACACTGCAACACAAACCTTGCTGAAGTTCCTACTGAGGAGGAAATCTGGCAATCCCTCTCAAACATAGACAGCGCCAATTCTGCAGGCTCAGATAGGTTCACCTCAGACTTCTATAAGAAGGCTTGGGACATCATCAAAGAAGATGTGGTGCTAGCAATACAATGTTTTTTTCCAGGGCCATAAGTTACCAAATTACTTTTATGCTGCCTCAATTGTTTTTTGTTCCAAAATCTTCCACAAAGGAACATTGTAAACATTTCAGAACCATAAGTCTTACTAATGTATTGAGAAAGATTATCAACAAAATTATTATGAGGAGGCTCCAACCCCATTTGCACCATGTAATAAGTCCAAAATAGGCAGCATTTATTAAGGGGAAATACATAGGAGATAATGTGTTGCTTACACAAGAACTGCTTAATGACTTAGATAAACCATGCAGGGGTAACATTATCTATAAACTTGATTTAAAGATGGCTTATGATATGATACACTGGGAGTTTGTGTTGGAAACACTGGTGGCTAAGGTATTTTCCAGTGCTTCATGTCTAATCATCAAAAGATGGCTAGAAGGGAATGTGAACTCAATATTAATCAATGAGAATGCCCATGGTTTTTTCAAAGCTCCAAGGGTCTTATACAAGGGGACCCATAATCTCCCTTATCTTTATCTTTGCTTTGGATTATCTCTCTAGATTGATTGATAGAACAAGACACATAAAGAGTTACAATAAATACCATCACAAATCCACATTGCATATAAGCCATTTGGTGTATGCAGATGACATAATTATACTTTCTCCATCACAAATTCACATTGCATATAAGCCATTTGGTGTATGCAGATGACATAATTATACTTTCTAGAGCCAGCAAACCTACTGCTAAGCTATTACACACTTGTCTGTTGGATTTCCAAAACATCTCAGCTTTGTAGCTTAATATAGAAAAATGCTAAGCTCTTTTCAGCAAACAAATTCCCCCTTCCAGCAAGTAATGGATTACCAATCTCGCAGGTTTTACCCCAATAACCACCCCATTTAAATATATGGGAGTGCAACTACACAAAGAAGAACTAAGCTCACCCATTTTGATGAGGTTGTAAATAAAAAAAATTCCCAACTATAATGCTGGACCAACTCCTTTCTTTTAAATGGAGGTCGGATCACATTGTTGAAAAGCATCCTTACAACCTTCCCATCCTATATCCTATAAATGGCAGAAATGAAGAAAAGCACATAAGTCCTATTAGAAAGAACATTCTTAACAGAAAAAGGAAGTTTAAAGATAATGAGATTGTTGCACTTAATGAGGAGTGCAGTGCTATAATTCAGAAGAAACTACTTGAAAAGCTTAAAGATCCTGGTAGCTTTACAATTCCATGTGCAATAGGAGACAAATTTTATGGGAAAGCTTTATGTGATTTAGGAGCAAACATCAACCTTATGCCATTATCAATATTTAAGAGATTGGGATTAGGAGAAATAACCCATACAATTGTAACTCTGCAGTTAGTAGATAGATCAAATTTTCCTAAAGGAGTTATAGAAGATGTCCTAGTGAAAGAGAATGAAATTATCTTTCTTGTAGATTACATTGTGCTAGATATGAAGGAAGATAAAGAGATACCTATCATTTTGGGAGACCTTTCCTAGCCACTGGAAGAGCAATGATAGATGTGCCGAAAGGAGAATTAATTATGCGTGTCAATGATTAAACAGTTACATTTAATATTTCCAAATCAATGAAATACCCTGCAAAAAGTAAAGATGATAAATGCTATAGAATGGATGTGATAATATATTTAAGTGAATGCCATTTAAAAATAACTTATGAAGATAAAATTGAGATAAAAGAGTTGGAACACAAGCAAGAAGAGGAATTAGGTCCACATGAAGATTTATATATGGAAGATTCAAGTTATGTTCGAGAAAGTTTTGGAGGTTTGGACACAACAGAAAAATATACATCTTTTTGTCCATCGATTGAAAAACCCCCTAAACTTGAGTTGAAGTTGCTTCCTGAACATTTGATGTATGCCTTTTTAGGTGATTCCTCTACATTGCCTGTTATAATTTCCTCAAAATTAACTACTGAATAAGAAGATAGTTTGATGAAAATTTTAACGAATTATAAGAAAGCCTTTGAATGGACAATTGTTGATATAAAAGAATTAGTCCTTCAATTTGTATACATAGAATTCATATGGAAGAGAACTGCAAACCCAAGGCTGATCCTTAAAGGGGATTGAATCCTATTATGAAAGAATTTGTTAAGAAAGAAATTTTAAAATGGTTGGATGCTGGAATTATCTACCTTATTTTAGATCGTGCATGAGTTAGTCCAATTCACTACATTCTTAAGAAATGAGGAGTGACGGTGACTTTGAATGAATATAATGAGTTAATACCAACAAGACAAGTTACAGGATGGTGAATATGCATTGATTATAGAAAACTAAATCTTGCCACAAGGAAAGATCATTTCCCAGTACCCTTTCTAGACCAGATGTTGGATAGACTTGCTAGGCATAAATACTTTGTTTTCCAGATGGATATATCGATTATCACCAAATACAAATAGCTCCTTAGGATCAAGATAAAACAACTTTTACCAGTCCTTATGATACATTTGCTTTTAAAAGAATGTCCTTTGGTTTATGTAATGCACCTGTTACATTTCAAAGATGTATGATGGCTATTTTTTGTGATTTAATTAAACAAGGAATTAAGGTTTTTATAGATGATTTTTTAGTGTTTGGAACTTCATTTGACTCATGTCTAGAACATCTATCAAAAGCTCTTAAGCGTTGTGTAGAAACAAATTTAATCCTTAATTGGGAAAAATGTTAATTTGTGGTACTAGGAGGAATAGTTTTGGGACATCAAATTTCAAAAAATGGTATGGAAGTAGACCCTGCAAAAATTCAAGTGATCACTATTTTACCTTACCAAACAAGTGTAAAGGAGATTATGAGTTTTTTATGACATGCTGGATTCTACAGACGATATATTAAAGATTTTTCAAAAATTGCTAAGCCTCTCTGCCATTTACTTGAAAAAGATGTAATTTTTAATTTTGATGATGAGTACCTAAAAGCTTTTGAATTCTTAAAAGAAAAATTAGTCACTGCACCAATAATTATTACACCAAATTGGGAAAAATCTTTTGAATTAATTTGTGATGCTAGTGATTATGCCATTGGAGCTATTTTAGGATGAAAGCATGATAAGATTTTCAATGTTATCTACTATGGTAGTCGAACTCTTAATGAAGCTCAAATTAATTATACAACAATTGAGAAAGAGTTATTAGCTATAATATATGCTTTAGATAAATTTAAATCATACTTTACTAGAACTAATTGTATTGTGCATACATACAATTTTGCTATTAAGTATTTAATGAAAAAGAAGGATGCAAAAATAAAGATTGCTACAATTGATTCTTCTTTTGCAAGAATTTGACTTTGAAATAATATATAAGAAGGGAGTTGAGAATCAAATTACTGATCATCTCTCCAGGCTTGAATTATAAAAACCACTCTATTTTGAAAAAGAGATTAACGAACATTTTTCAGATGAAAAATTGTTCAATATTAATGAGTGGAGTGTTCCATGGTATGCAGACTTTATGAACTTCATTGTTAGTGATATTATACCCTATGGAATGACATACCAACAAAAGAGGAAATTTTTATCTGAAGCTAGGACTTTTTTTTTGGATGACCCATTTTTATATACATAAGGGAAGGATCATATTATTCGAAGATGTGTGCCTTTAGAAGAAATTTATGAAATTAATAAATAAGGAAAGGATTTAATTATTCAAAGATGTGTACCATTAGAAGAAACTTATGAAATTATAGATTTTTGGGGACATTTTGGTGTTGATAAAACAACATACAAAATTTTACAGTCTGGATTTTATTGGCCTACATTCTTTAGTGATGTTAATGCTTATATCAAAACTTGTGATCGATGTCAACGAGTAGGCAATATTTTTAGGAGGAATGGGATGCCCCTCAATTATGTGTTAGAAATTCAGATATTTGATGTTTAGGGATTAGATTTCATGGGACCATTTATACCATCTTTCAAAAATTTATATATAATATTAACAATAGATTATGTGTCCAAATGGATAAAAGTTGTTGCTTTACCTCGATGTGATGCTCAAAGTGTTACAAAGTTTTAAAGAATGAATATATTTTGTAGATTTGGGATGCCAAGAGTGATCATAATTGATGGGGAAGTCATTTCAGAAATGCAATAATAGAGAAATTAGCAAAGAAATATCATATTAACCATAGAATTGCTACTGCTTACAATCCTCAGACAAGTGGTTTGGCTGAATTATCTAATCATAAAATTAAAAGAATACTGGAAAAATTTGTAAATCCACTAAAATGGATTGGTCAGCTAAACTTGAGTATGCTTTATAGGCTTATAGGACTACATACAGAACTCCTATATGAATGTCCCTATATATGCTAATATTTGGGAAAGCAAATCACATACCAGTTGAACTTGAGCATAAAGCATATTGGGTGATTAAGAAATTTAATTATAATTTAAAATATGTTGGTGAGAAGAGATTATTGCAATTAAATGAGCTTGAAAAGATAAGGAATAAATCTTATGAAAGTGCTAAGATTTACAAAGAAAAGGTGAAGATGTGGCATGATCGAAGGATTCTGACTAAGAATTTTCGGCCAGGACAACAAGTTTTGCTTCATAATACAAGGTTAAGATTATTTCCAGGCAAACTTAAGTCCAGGTGGATGGACCCATTTGTTTTGATGAAAGTTTATCCTTTTGGAGCTATGGATATTAAAGATCCTAAGACTGATAACATATTCAAAGTAAATGATCACATGCTGAAACCCTACTTTTTAGGTGACCAACTTAAATTAAATTATTTTCTGATGTTGGGTCAACTAGAATAAGCACTGATTATGTCGGGCTGATGATGTAAAACCAAGCGCTTTGTGGGAGGCACCCCATAGTTATCTATATATTTATTTTTATTGTTATGTTGTTGTGTGGGATTTAAAAAATTCTGGTAGTATTTTGATTATAAATTAAGTTAGTGATAATTTTAAGACCATGAAAGATGGCTTAGACATGTAGAACGAATGTGTGGATGTTAAGTTGACCAATGCTAATTTGAGCACTTGCTCTTAAGCGCCAAGACCTGGCGCTTAAGCATGACACTTAAAAAAACATGCGCAAATTTTGATTTCTAGAATTTGTAACTACAAATTGGTTGGCTTGAATGTGTAAGAGCAGTTTCAAGACGTGCATAGGAGTTTTAGGAAGGATTTAGAACCTATAAATAGAGGGGGTATGAGGAGAAATTTCACCACACCGTCATTTTACCCTATATTCTAAGTAAAAAAGTGAGAGTTATGAAAAATGTCTCCTTGAGACAGTGATTTGAAGAAGGAGGAGGAAGTAATGAGAAAGAAGTTTATTAGTCAGTGTGCGCAAGAGAAGTATAACAAGTTTCTAGCCGTTAGTATCGAAGGAATAGCGGAGAAGATCTCTAAAATTGAGGCTAATGTGGCTTCAATTGAAGAAAAAGTGATGGAATTTAACGTACATCTGGATCATATGGGATAGAAATTAAAGATGAAATTTAGTCATATCAATTTTATAGAAGAAGCAGATAAGGCTATGTATCTGAAGAACAAGTGGATTGAAGAAGATTCAACCAGAGTTATTAATCATCATCTGTTCTTTCAGATATACATACCAAATGATGAAGGAGAGACTAATGATAGGCTAGAATTTGTTCCATAGACTAGAGAATGGAATTAAGCTCGTGATTAAGTTCTTTGTTTAATGTTTGAGTGCTTAATGTTGTTTGTTAATCTTAGGAGTGATTTAAAGTGTTTTTATGTGTTAAGTTTGTTTAGAGTCTGTGTTAGGAATTTTCTTATCTAAGACTATTTGTATTGAGAATTTATGTATTCAAAAATGTTTGTAATCATTTGTGTATGAATATAAGTGTTTTGTTTGTGAAAAAAATTATGTATTTAGTGGTGAATCGAATAAGCTTAAATTGGTGAAATTTTGAGTTAGAGAAAGCAAGAGGGAAGAAAATAGTATATAGAATGTTTTCAAGACCATAGAGGGTTAGTTGACTTAGGCTAGAGGGCATTTCACTTAAATGGAAAAAATCAAAAATTGTGTATTGGCGCCTCAGCACTAAATCCCATGCTTAAGAGTCGACTAGATCGATAGATTGGCGCCTAAGCGCGAACCATTTGCGCTTAAGCGCCGGTTCACGAAAATAGGTTTGCGAATGGTTTTAAGTGAATTTTGGGTCCAAAAATCTCCATTTCTTCCCCAACTTGATCTTCTACCTTCAGTTTTTCACGATTTCTAGGCTAGGGCATCACCTATTTTGAAAATTTCTTGGTGGATTCAAGCCAAGTTTTTTAGATTTGATCTTTTTGAGGTAATAGCTTCACTTCTATGCAAAAATTTGTGATTTTCACCATGTATTTTGAGCACATTCATAATCTACCTGAAAATCACTATTGATGGTGAAAATTTTGAGAAAATTTGATGGAAAATGCATATATTTGTTAGTTTAAGCTTTTAAGTGTTGAGTTTAGTGATTTGGAGATGATTGTGGAATTTATTTTGAATTTTTCACATTTTTAGAAAATGGCACCAAGAATGAAGAGAAGCAAGAGAAAAGCTCTGTTCGATTAGAGTAAATTTGTCAGTTCGAGAGCTCAAGATCGGTATCGCACTGCATTTGAGGGATTTAATTCCTAAGTGATGTTTCAAAATTCTAGGAGGAGCCGAGGAGGAGTTGATTGTTAGCCGCCAGTGGGAACAGTTCTGTTGTTTTTCTGATGTTGTCGTGATCTCTATTGTATGAGAGTTGTATGCTAATCTCTCAGAGGCTGATTAAGAAGGACTCATAGTGAGGGAGAAAACAGTACCATTTTCACCTGAGGTAATTAATCAGTTTTACCATTTGCCTCCCAGTACTTTGTGTTATTATGATAACTATAGTTCTACTGAGTAGGAGTTAGACGAGATTATATCATATTTAACTATTGGGAGAGCAATATGGAAGATTATGAATGAAAGGAGGGTAAAATTTTCTACTTCAAAATTGGATGCCATTGCAAAGGCATGGNGAATTAGTCCTTCAATTTGTATACATAGAATTCATATGGAAGAGAACTGCAAACCCAAGGCTGATCCTTAAATGAGATTGAATCCTATTATGAAAGAATTTGTTAAGAAAGAAATTTTAAAGTGGTTAGATGCTGGAATTATCTACCTTATTTCAGATTGTGCATGAGTTAGTCCAATTCACTACGTTCTTAGAAATGAGGAGTGACTGTGACTTTGAGTGAACATAATGAGTTAATACCAACAAGACAAGTTACAGGATGGTGAATACACATTGATTATAGAAAACTAAATCTTTCCACAAGGAAAGATCATTTCCCAGTACCCTTTCTAGACCAGATGTTGGATAGACTAGCTAGGCATAAATACTTTGTTTTCCAGATGGATATATTGATTATCACCAAATACAAATAGCTCCTTAGGATCAATACAAAACAACTTTTACCAGTCTTTATGGTACATTTGCTTTTAGAAGAATGTCCTTTGGTTTATGTAATACACCTGCTACATTTCAAAGATGTATGATGGCTATTTTTTGTGATTTAATTAAACAAGGAATTAAGGTTTTTATAGATGATTTTTCAGTGTTTGGAACTTCATTTGACTCATGTCTAGAACATCTATCAAAAGCTCTTAAGCATTCTGAAGAAACAAATTTAATCCTCAATTAGGAAAAATGTTAATTTGTGGTACTAGGAGGAATAGTTTTGGGACATCAAATTTCAAAAAATGATATGGAAGTAGACCCTGCAAAAAATTCAAGTGATCACTATTTTACCTTACCAAACAAGTGTAAAGGAGATTATGAGTTTTTTAGGACATGCTGGATTCTACAGACGATATATTAAAGATTTTTCAAAAATTGCTAAGCCTCTCTACCATTTACTTGAAAAAGATGTAATTTTTAATTTTGATGATGAGTACCTAAAAGATTTTGAATTCTTAAAAGAAATATTAGTCACAACACCATTAATTATTACATCAAATTGGGAAAAATCTTTTGAATTAATTTGTGATGCTAGTGATTATGCCATTGGAGCTATTTTAGGATGAAAGCATGATAAGATTTTCAATGTTATCTACTATGGTAGTCGAACTCTTAATGAAGCTCAAATTAATTATATAATAATTGAGAAAGAGTTATTAGCTGTAGTATATGCTTTAGATAAATTTAAATCATACTTTACTAGAACTAAATGTATTGTGCATACAAACCATTTTGCTATTAAGTATTTAATGAAAAAAAAGGATGCAAAACCAAGATTGCTACAATTGATTCTTCTTTTGCAAGAATTTGATTTTGAAATAATATATAAGAAGGGAGCTGAGAATCAAATTACTGATCATCTCTCCAGGCTTGAATTAGAAAAACCACTCTATTTTGAAAAAGAGATTAACGAACATTTTTTAGATGAAAAATTGTTCAATATTAATGAGTGGCATGTTCTATGGTATGCAGACTTTATGAACTTCATTGTTAGTGATATTATACCCTATGGAATGACACACCAACAAAAGAGGAAATTTTTATCTGAAGCTAAGACTTTTTTTTGGATGACCCATTTTTTATATACAAAAGGGAAGGATCATATTATTCGAAGATTTGTGCCTTTAGAAGAAATTTATGAAATTAATAAATAAGGAAAGGATTTAATTATTCAAAGATGTGTACCATTAGAAGAAACTTATGAAATTATATGTCATAATTCTAATTTTAGGGGACATTTTGGTGTTGATAAAACAACATACAAAATTTTACAGTCTGGATTTTATTGGCCTACATTCTTTAGTGATGTTAATGCTTATATCAAAACTTGTGATCGATGTCAATGAGTAGGCAATATTTTTAGGAGGAATGAGATGCCCTTCAATCATGTGTTAGAAATTCAGATATTTGATGTTTGGGGATTAGATTTCATGGGACCATTTATACCATCTTTCAAAAATTCATATATAATATTAATAATAGATTATGTATCCAAATGGATAGAAGTTGTTACTTTACCTCGATGTGATGCTCAAAGTCTTACAAAGTTTTTAAGAATGAATATATTTTGTAGATTTGGGATGCTAAGAGTAATCATAATTGATGGGGAAGTCATCTCAGAAATGCAATAATGGAGAAATTAGCAAAGAAATATCATATTAACCATAGAATTGCTACTGCTTATCATCCTCAGACAAGTGGTTTGGCTGAATTATCTAATCATAAAATTAAAAGAATATTGGAAAAATTTGTAAATCCAACTAAAATGGATTGGTCAGCTAAACTTGAGTATGCTTTATAGGCTTATAGGACTACATACAGAACTCCTATAGGAATGTCCCTATATATGCTAATATTTGGGAAAACGTGTCACATACTAGTTGAACTTGAGCATAAAGCATATTAGGTGATTAAGAAATTTAATTATAATTTAAAAGATGTTGGTGAGAAGAGATTATTGCAATTAAATGAGCTTGAAAAGATAAGGAATAACGTTTGCATATTGAGAAAGTAATGAGAAAGAAGTTTATTAGTCAGTGTGCGTAAGAGAAGTATAACAAGTTTCTAGCCGTTAGTATCGAAGGAATAGCAGAGAAGATCTCTAAAATTGAGGCTAATGTGGATTCAATTGAAGCAAAAGTGATGGAAGTTAACGTACATCTGGATCATATGAGATAGCAATTAAAGATGAAATTTAGTCATATCAGTTTTATAGAAGAAGCAGATAAGGCTATGTATCTAAAGAACAAGTGGATTGAAGAAGATTCAACCAGAGTTATTAATCATCATCTGTTCTTTCAGATATACATACCAAATGATGAAGGAGAGACTAATGATAGGCTAGAATTTGTTCCATAGACTAGAGAATGGAATTAAGCTCATGATTAAGTTCTTTGTTTAATGTTTGAGTCCTTAATGTTGTTTGTTAATCTTAAGAGTGATTTAAAGTGTTTTTATGTGTTTAAATTTTACACTGAGTAGGAGTTAGACGAGATTATATCATATTTAACTATTGGGAGAGGAATATGGAAGATTATGAATGAAAGAAGGGTAAAATTTTCTACTTCAAAATTGGATGCCACTGCAAAGGCATGGCATTATTTTATTTATGCTTGTCTGTTGCCTACAAATCATTTGAGTGAAGTGACACGAGAGAGAGCAACTTTGAATTATTATATTCAACAGTCCAAGTCAATTGATATTGGAGGATTGATTTATGGAGTTATTACCAGTTCTGTCATTGCTGCTACTACCACTGGTTTAGGATTTGCATCCTTGATCTTATCATTATGTGAGCAGGCTGGTGTTAGATATGATAGTTGGGAGGAGATCCTATAGCCATTGAAGCCCATTACCAGTGCGAATGTAAAAACTTATTCACATCATTCTCTTTTTGGTTGAAAGGATGGATTCTCCAGTAGTTCTGCTGCCTCTACTTCATGGGCCTCTACTTTACATGCTTCTACATCACGAGGTCAGAGTTTTGGTTTTGATACTCAGTCACAGCTTATGGAAAGAGTATTGAATAATGTGATTTATATCAATGAAAAAATGGCAAATTTAGAGCATTTTGCTGAGCATATGAATGGGTAAATGAGAAGAAGAAGTGATTATGAGGAGGAGTACAACACAGAGCATCTCAATAGAGGTAACCGAGATGTAGTATTTCCTCAGTACCCTACATATCCACCATATGAGCCTGCTGCTGCTTGGCGCAATAATGATAGTGATGAGGAAGATGATGCTTAGTTGGATTTGTAATTCTGTTTTCTATTTTATGTTATTTTATGTTTATGTATTGTTATGAACTTTTGATGGTATAGGTATTTTGTACTTTGTTGTTTGTAGTTGAGATTTTTGAAATTGTTAGTTTTGGTTGTTATGTTTTTTTTAGTACACCTACTGTGATGTATTTGGATTTTTATGTATAGTTAGTATGTTTGAGTGGTAATAATTGTGTTTATTATGTTGTTTTGTTGTATTTAGTTAGTATTTGATAAACTTAATTCTAAAATCTTAGAAGGGTTTAAAATTTAGCTAACTCGTTACTTAAAACTACATGTTTGAAATTTTCAATTTACTACGAGTTATTTTTTTATGTTGCATTCAGGTATGTTTGTTAATGTGTTTATTTGCTTTTATGTTATACTCCACTGCATAGAAGTCTCAAGAATATCTGTATTTTAAGTAAAAGAAAATTTGATCAATTAAATTTTTACTCCTGTTTTTAATTTTTGTACTTGCATATTTAGGATATAAAAATTCCTGTAAGCATGTTATAGTTAGTTTTCATTCCTGCTTATTTATATATGATGATAAAATGTTTTATTTCTATTAAAAATTTAAGTTTGGGGGGATGAAAATTTTAAAAGAAACTTAAAAGTTTAATTGTTCTCAATTGTATTTAAAATAAATTTGATTTTGATTTTAAAAATGATTATGTATATGAAGTTATATTAGGGAAGTAAAATTTTGATTTTAGAAATGATTAAGAGAATTTAATTAAAATTCATAGTAAAGAAGAAAAACTTAAAGTTAAAAATTTTTTGTGCGGAAAATGCTAAGTATTGTGAAACTATCTTTTGTAGGAGAAATTGTATTTTTTAAAAAAATTAGAAATTTAGTCCTTTTATTTTCAAATTAAATTTCTTTTATTGAAATTAATTTTCAAAACTATTATTATGTTTTTAAGTGAAAGAAAAATATCAACACTTTGCTTTAGGAAAGGAAGAGTGGAATTCAAAAACCATTAAAGGTCTATCTAGATATTGTAATCCTTGCTTGAAAAAGTAAGAGAAAAAGAAAAGAAAAAGAGAAAAAAGAAAGAACAATAAACNTATGTGAGCAGGCTGGTGTTAGATATGATAGTTGGGAGGAGATCCTATAGCCATTGAAGCCCATTACCAGTGTGAATGTAAAAAGTTATTCACATCATTCTCTTTTTTGTTGGAAGGATGGATTCTCCAGTCGTTTTGCAGCCTCTACTTCACATGCTTCTACATCACGAGGTCAGAGTTTTGGTTTTGATACTCAATCACAACTTATGGAAAGAGTATTGAATAATGTGATTTATATCAATGAAAAATGGCAAATTTAGAGCATTTTGTTGAGCATATGAATGGGTATATGAGAACAAGAAGTGATTATGAGGAGGAGTACAACACAGAGCATCTCAATAGAGGTAACCGAGATGTAGTATTTTCTCAGTACCCTACATATCCACCATATGAGCCAGCTGTTGCTTGGCGCAATAATGATAGTGATGAGGAAGATGATGCTTAGTTGGATTTGTAATTCTATTTTTTATTTTATGTTATTTTATGTTTATGTATTGTTATGAACTTTTGATGGTATAGGTATTTTGTACTTTGTTGTTTGTAGTTGAGATTTTTGAAATTGTTAGTTTTAGTTGTTATGTTTTGTTTAGTACACCTACTGTGATGTATTTGGATTTTTATGTATAGTTAGTATGTTTGAGTGGTAGTAATTGTGTTTATTATGTTGTTTTGTTGTATTTAGTTAGTATTTGATAAACTTAATTCTAAAATCTTAGAAGGGTTTAAAATTTAGCTAACTCGTTACTTAAAACTGCATGTTTGAAATTTTCAATTTACTACCAATTATTTTTTTTATGTTGCAGTCAGGTATGTTTGTTAATGTGTTTATTTTCTTTTATGTTATACTCCACTGCATAGAAGTCTGATGAATATTTGTATTTTAAGTAAAAGAAAATTTGATCAATTAAATTTTTACTCCTGTTTTTAATTTTTTGTACTTGCATATTTAGGATATAAAAATTCTTGTAAGCATGTTATAGTTAGTTTTCATTCCTGCTTTTTTATATATGATGATAAAATGTTTTATTTTATTAAAAATTTAAGTTTGGGGGGATGAAAATTTTAAAAGAAACTTAAAAGTTTAATTGTTCTCAATTGTATTTAAAATAAATTTGATTTCGATTTTAAAAATTATTATGTATATGAAGTTATATTAGGGAAGTAAAATTTTGATTTTAGAAATGATTGAGAGAATTTAGTTAAAATTCATAGTAAAGAAGAAAAACTTAAAGTTAATTTTTTTTGTGCGGAAAATGCTAAGTATTGTGAAACTATCTTTAGTAGGAGAAATTGTATTTTTAAAAAAATTAGAAATTTAGTCCTTTTATTTTCAAATTTAATTTCATTTATTGAAATTAATTTTCAAAACTATTATTATGTTTTTAAGTGAAAGAAAAATATCAACACTTTGCTTTAGGAAAGGAAGAGTGGAATTCAAAACCATTAAAGGTCTATCTTGATATTGTAATCCTTGCCTGAAAAAGTAAGAGAAAAAGAAATGAAAAAGAGAAAAAAGAAAGAAAAATAAATGAAAAGAAAAGGGAGGAGAAACTTGAGGATTAGTGCATAATCAAAAATTGGTTCCACATCTAATCTTTTTAAAGTATAAGACTTGAGAAACTCTTAAGTTGAAGGATTTAATATAGTAATTAAAATTATGCTTAATAAAAATTTTTAAGTGGAGATGATAAAATGCCTAAACTCTATATTTGGAAAATCTAAAATATTTCTGAATTAGATAAGAACTCATATTTTTATATTTCTTAACATTAAAAATTTCNATGCTTAATAAAAATTTTTAAGTGGAGATGATAAAATGCCTAAACTCTATATTTGGAAAATCTAAAATATTTTTGAATTAGATAAGAACTCATATTTTCATATTTCTTAACATTAAAAATTTATAAACTTTAAGTTGATCTCATATACTAATATTTTTTTGGGGTTAGACTACTATATTTCTGCATCAAAATTTTAGTTACTCCTAAAAAAACTCATATTCATTATCTACTTATGTTGGCTTTTAAAGATTGAAAGGTCACTTGAGGACAAGTAACATCTTAAGTTTGGGGGATTTTGATACACCTTAAATATATAGTGTTTTTATACACATTTTTATACCTATTTTTGAGATATTGAGCTTTAATGATAGGTATTTTTGTTTTTTTCTTATAGGTACAATCAAATGGATGGAAAATGCTAAAAGGAGTGAAAAATGGTCAAATTTAGAACAAAAATGAAGAAATGTGCAAAATGAACTGGGGCGCCTAAACACTAGAAGCTCTGCACCTAAGCATGAGGTTCCCCGTGCTTAAGCTCCAAAGTTAGTTATTTGAAAAAATAATAATTAAATCAAAATTTTGAAGAGGTGTTTTAAGCAACCCTTGATAAAAATGTGGGAAATAGCCCATGGACATGATAANATCTACTTATGTTGGCTTTTAAAGATTGAAAGGTCACTTGAGGACAAGTAACATCTTAAGTTTGGGGGATTTGGATACACCTTAAATATATAGTATTTTTATACATATTTTTATACCTATTTTTGAGATATTGCGCTTTAATGATAGGTATTTTTGTTTTTTTCTTATAGGTACAATCAAATGGATGGAAAATGCAAAAAGGAGTAAAAAATGGTCAAATTTAGAACAAAAATGAAGAAATGTGCAAAATAAACTGGGGCGCCTAAGCACTAGAGGCTCTGCACCTAAGCATGAGGTTCCCCGTGCTTAAGCTCCAAAGTTAGTTATTTGAAAAAATAATAATTAAATTAAAATTTTGAAGAGGTGTTTCAAGCAACCCTTGATAAAAAAAAGTGGAAAATAGCCCATGGACACAAAAATTCATTCAATTGGCTTATGAGGAGACAGCTTCTAGAAGATTCATTAAATGGAGACACCTTTTTGAAGAGACACCAAGGCACCCCCTTGATTTTTAAAAAAAAAAGCTTTAGATTTTCCAGGAGAAGAGGCCAACAANTATGAGGAGACAACTTCTAGAAGATTCATTAAATGGAGACACCTTTTTGAAGAGACACCAAGGCACCCCTTGATTTTTATAAAAAAAGCCTTAGATTTTCCAGGAGAAGAGGCCAGCAACCACCCACCAAAATTTCACATATACGCCGCTGACAGCCACCTTATTTAATTTTATTTTATTTTGAGTGTTAGTTTGTATTGTGAGAGAAGGAAGAGAATTCAAACAAACTTCAAGACATTGGTGGAGATAATTTGAGATAAATGTTTATCTTTGTGACTACACTTAGTTTTTAATTTAGATTTCTTGTTTGTGTTNTTGTGTGCATGATTTCTACTTTTAAACTCTTGTGTGGTTGTATTTTCTCCATGAATTCTGAGTAGTTTTCTTGATCTTTTTTCCTTAAAAATGATAATTGATTAAATATTTAAAGGAAGTTGTGTGAAGTATTAGACTTCAACGTTGGAAGAAATTGTGATGATTCAAGACCTTGCANTTGTGTTCATGATTTCTACTTTTAAACTCTTGTGTGGTTGTATTTTCTCCATGAATTTTGAGTAGTTTTCTTGATCTTTTTTCCTTAAAAATGATAAGTGATTAAATATTTAAAGGAAGTTGTGTGAAGTATTAGACTTCAATGTTGAAAGAAGTTGTGATGATTCAAGAACTTGCACTTCATTTACTTCTTGATTTGGCCAATTAAGAAGTTAATATTTGTTGTGAGAACATGTAAGATCTGAGATGGTTTTATCTTAGTCAACAAATGGTTAGAATCACATATTGATTTCATGAATGAGAATGTAATTCATGAGGCTGAGTGCAAATAAATAGGAAAATATATTTTAAAGGGTGTAGAATTAGAGGACTTTAGAGTGACAGGCTAAAACCCCCAATTTGATTTATAGTTTTAGGTTTTGATACGAGATGTTAGCCCCCAGGTGGAGGGAGAAGAGGGAACTCTAGATTGAGAGCCAGTATCTTTCCTGCCTAGCTGGTCTTCAAGACTACTCAAACTATAGATTAACCAATGTTCTTTATAGCATCTCTAGTAAAGGTAAAAAATATTATTGCTCCTATTTGGCACAACACATTTAGTATACTTTCACAACTAATTTTCTATATTTATCACTGATTCATGATAAGGAAAAAGATATTTTACTTATATTTCTTTCATCTTGCAAGTATTTATGTTAAGTTAATTAGTTGCTTACTTTATTTTCAATTAAACCAAAATTACAAAAAGAATCAAACTTTCATTCCTAATTTAGCATCTTAAGTTTGAGTAAGAATATAAATTGCTAAGTATTTTGTTTTCTAAAATTGATCCTTCCCGCAGGTTTAATATTTGTCACTTAAACAGAAAAATTCTATATTACTTGATAAAAATACGTATACGTGCATAGTATCTCATATTAAAATATTATAATTGTAATCTTATTTACTTCATAGTGAAAAATTTACTTAGCCTTTGCTTTGGATCAAGTTTTTGGCAACTGTTGCAAATTAAGAACATCTACTAAAGAAATTAATTGCATACATTGCATTTTACTTCTATAATTATAGAAAGTCAGGATTAGGTAAACATGTCCATTTTGGGTATACTTTTTCTTATGGGTATACATTTTATGGATATACATGTATTTTTGGGTTTTTTATTCCTTTAAGCTTTACTTTTTCTTTTGTGTGGATTTATAGTGTGGAAAGTGGAACCCCTATGACTATATTGTGTTTTATTTTGCTTTTAGATGAGGATCCACTCTCCCTCCTCCACTTTGCAAATATTTTTATTATTAACACGTAATGAGTCACGAGTTGCTCTTTTAATTATTCATTCTAGCTAGCGNAAGAATCAAACTTTCATTCCTAATTTAGCATCTTAAGTTTGAGTAAGAATATAAATTGCTAAGTATTTTGTTATCTAAAACTGATCCTTCCCACAGGTTTAATATTTGGGACTTAAACAGAAAAATTCTATATTACTTCATAAAAATACGTATACTTGCATAGTATCTCATATTGAAATATTATAACTGCAATCTTATTTACTTCATAGTGAAAATTTTACTTAGCCTTTGCTTTGGATCAAGTTTTTGGCAACTGTTGCAAATTAAGAACATCTACTAAGGAAATTAATCGCATACATTGCATTTTACTTCTATAATTATAGAAAGTCGGGATTAGGTAAACATGTCCATTTTGGGTATACTTTTTCTTATGGGTATACATTTTATGGATATACATGTATTTTTTGGTTTTTTATTCCTTTAAGCTTTACTTTCCTTTTGTGCGGATTTATAGTGTGGAAAGTGGAACCCCTATGACTATGTTGTGTTTTATTTTGCTTTTAGAAGAGGATGCACTCTCCTTCCTCCACTTTGCAAATATTTTTATTATTAACACCTAAGGAGTCACAAGTTGCTCTTTTAATTAGTCATTCTAGCTAGCGNGAACATGTAAGATCTGAGATGGTTTTATCTTAGTCAACAAATGGTTAGAATCACATATTGATTTCATGAATGGGAATGTAATTAATGGGGCTGAGTGCAAATAAATAGGGAAATATATTTTAAAGGGTGTAAAGTTAGAGGACTTTAGAGTGACAGGCTAAAACCCCCAATTTGATTTATAGTTTTAGGTTTTGATACGAGATGTTAGCCCCCAGGTGGAGGGAGAAGAGGGAACTCTAGACTGAGAGCCAGTATCTTTCCTGCCTAGCTGGTCTTCAAGGCTATTCAAACTATAGATTAACCAATGTTCTTTATAGCATCTCTAGTAAAGGTAAAAAATATTATTGCTCCTATTTGGCACAACACATTTAGTATACTTTCACAACTAATTTTCTATATTTATCACTGATTCATGATAAGGAAAAAGATATTTTACTTATATTTCTTTCATCTTGCAAGTATTTATGTTAAGTTAATTAGTTGCTTACTTTATTTTCAATTAAACCAAAATTACAAAAAGAATCAAACTTTCATTCCTAATTTAGCATCTTAAGTTTGAGTAAGAATATAAATTGCTAAGTATTTTGTTTTCTAAAATTGATCCTTCCCGCAGGTTTAATATTTGTCACTTAAACAGAAAAATTCTATATTACTTGATAAAAATACGTATACGTGCATAGTATCTCATATTAAAATATTATAATTGTAATCTTATTTACTTCATAGTGAAAAATTTACTTAGCCTTTGCTTTGGATCAAGTTTTTGGCAACTGTTGCAAATTAAGAACATCTACTAAAGAAATTAATTGCATACATTGCATTTTACTTCTATAATTATAGAAAGTCAGGATTAGGTAAACATGTCCATTTTGGGTATACTTTTTCTTATGGGTATACATTTTATGGATATACATGTATTTTTGGGTTTTTTATTCCTTTAAGCTTTACTTTTTCTTTTGTGTGGATTTATAGTGTGGAAAGTGGAACCCCTATGACTATATTGTGTTTTATTTTGCTTTTAGATGAGGATCCACTCTCCCTCCTCCACTTTGCAAATATTTTTATTATTAACACGTAATGAGTCACGAGTTGCTCTTTTAATTATTCATTCTAGCTAGCGCCAATTGGCAAGCCTATTGCCTTCTCTGTAGTTAAGGATATATATATATATATATATATATATATAGAAACATGGTGGCAGTGCAAGGTACTTTGCTAGGGTTTCTCCTATGGTGGCTCCTCGCTGCTCATTGTTAAGGGTGGCAGGGGCTCTTTTGAAGCATCCAGTTAGTTTACTTCCTCTTCCTCTCTTCTTTCTAGTGCATTTGTTGAGTTATGCCCTTTCTCAGTTTGTGGCTTTTTTGAATTTGGAGGTTACTGTTCCATTAAAGTACTGTTGCTAAATTGGGCCTTAGCACATGTTTCTACCTTTGTGCTTTGTTTCCTTCCCTAATGGCAGCAGACCTGCTAGCAGTTGACCCACACTTTGTCGGAAAATCTTATGCAGCTGTAACTGGTCTTGAATCTAGTGGCTCATCTCTTAAAGGCAAATTGGTCTTCCCACAAGCTTACTATGATGGAATGGAAGGGAAGTTGGAGTGTGACTTGATCTTAAAAGGCAGCAAGAAGGCTGGTAAACATGCAATTATATATTCAGAATAGGAAGTGGCTAATCTAAATGATAGTTAAAAATTTACTCTAATTGGAAAATTCTTAATGACACATTCTAAGATGGACTCAATTAGGAAAACAACTGCTGAAATGAAATTGGTTGAAAATTGGAAAATAGAGCTTTTTGATGGCAGACATGTAATGATTCATCTTACCGAGGAATATTATGCCAAGTTGTTCTCCAAAAAATTAATACAAATTGAACATATTATAATGAAGTTATTGAAATGGACTCTTGCGTTTGATCCCAAGAAGAAATTGTCAATTGTTCCTATTTGGTTCAAACTCCCAAATCTCAAACTGCATTTTTTTAACCATAAGGTGTTGTTCTTCATTGGGGCTCTACTAGGTAGTCCCATGAAACTAGACATATCTACCTTTAACCTCTCAAGACCATCTGTAGCTAGGATCTTAATTGAAAAGGATATTACATTGCCTCCTATTGAGGAAGTTTGGTTGGGAACTGCTTATGATGGCTATTGGCAACCAATCATAATGGAACATCACAATTATTACTACACCCATTGTAGTATGTTTGGACATACTATGGATAATTGCTATAGATTGCATCCTAATCTCAAACCTACTAGGGAAGGGAAAAAATAAAATATTATAGAAGAACTAATGGTGACAAATATGGAAAGGGTTGTTGAAGTACAAATCTTACAAGAACCTGTACAGACTGGATGGATAGAATTGCCCATGGTTGATACTGTTGTAGAGCAGATACAACTGATTCCTGTTGATATGGATAAAAGTGAACTCATGGAGACAGAACCTATACCAGTAGCTAAAACTGATATCTCTCTAGAACAACAAGCAGATGACACTACACAATACCATGAAACATTGTTACAGACTACCACTGATGCTCGTTGTCCAAGAAATGTAGCAGACTATGGAGGAAGAATGACAAATATAAAGAGGTGGAAAGAAGAAAAAGATCCCTTGGGCTACACAAGAGGACACACATATAGTGGAGGCTGGCAGTTCATATTCTACAAGGAGAGAATCCCTCACTAGGTTAACTAGGGGGAGATATAAATCCCTCCATCATGATTAATCTTCTCTGTTGGAATATAAGGAGGATTGCCCACCATCTTTCTCTAAAAAGATTATGATATCTAAAAAATATATAAATTATGGTGTTTTTCTATTTTAGAAGCTTAGGTGCATCAAAACCCACTCAATTTCTCTAAATTCTTCCCAGGATTTACCTTATTCTTTAATTTGAATAACAAGATATGTTTATTCTGCAGACATGAGTTGAGGTGTGTCATTTTGCTGAATCACCCCCAATTTTTTCACTTTTTTGTCAATATGGTTGGTCAAGAGAGTATTGCAACAATGGTGTATGTTGGGTGCACCAAAAATACCAGAAGGGAGTTGTGGCATGATCTATAGCAAATTAGTCAACAAATTGATCAGGCCTGGCTTGTGGGGGATGACTTTAATTGTCAGGCCTCTCTTATTGAAAAGAGGGAGGGAAGACCCCCAAACATAGCTACCATGACCGCATTCAATGACAATGTTCAAGCTGCTAGATTATTTGACTTGGGGTACAATGGACTTAAATTAACTTAGATAAGGTGCAAGCTGTGGGAAAGATTAGATAGGGTTCAGGTAAATGACAAATGGATTCAGCAGTTCTTAAACACTTTAGTTACTCATCTTAGCTTGGCTGGGTCTGATCATAGACCCATTATGATCACCATCACTACAGCTCAACAAAAAATCAAGTTCTCCTTCAGATATTTGAACTTGTGGTCAACTCATAAGACTTCATTACCACTGTTAGAAAAACTGGAGGGACTGTGAGTGACAGTGACTTTATATATGCTTAAAAATATGAGAATTTGATACCGCTGCTAGAAGATTTAAATCCCCAACAACGGCACCAAAAAATTGCAGCGACTTTATATATGCTTAAAAATACAAGAATTTGATACTGCTGCTAGAAGATTTAAATCCCTGGCAACGGCGCCAAAAAATTGACAACGGTTAAAGATTTGATAATGATGTGTATAAAATATTCAATAATTATAAATTCACACTTATCAATGCAAGTATACGTATTGCTCAAGTAATACAGGGCTCTAATGGAGTCATGGATATCGATCCCACAGGGAGTAATATTAGAGGCTACGAGCTAAGATTTAAAAAATCAATGCTTAATCACAATAATATAGTTCAATTAGTATATTTGTCACTAATAGGCAATTGAAATAAAAACGTAATTTTAATAAACTCTTAATTAACTAATTTAATAATAAAGTTTCTAAAGTGAAGTTTAATATATAAGAAATCATCTTTCTCCTTATTAAGAAATTTAAGTGAATGGATAAATTGAATCAGTTTAAATTGTATTATGTCAAATAGGAGCATACCTATTGTTTACCATTTGGACCAGGCATAAAGAACATTGACTAATTTTATGCTTGGTTACTGAATCTGCAGCTAGGCTGGGAGGATATCAGCTCTCACTTCAGAGCTCCCACGCTCTCCTCGCTTGTGGGCTAACATCTACACTTCAGCACCTAAATGATAGGACCAAATTGAGGATTTTAGTCTGCACTCTAAAATCTCTAATTCTACGTCTGATAATTTTTGTTTCCCTATTTATTTTCACCCAACTTTTAAGGACTTTGACCTCCCTAAATCTTGGATTTAATCTTCACTATAGTTGTAAAACACAATATATTTTAACAAATCAATTGGCCAGATTGAAAGTAAATTAATATTGAATTGAAAAGATCATTACAACTTCTTTAACATTCTCATGGCACAACCAATTCAAATCACAATTTCACAAAATCTCAAGATAAGGAGAAAGACAGAGAAAACTACTCAGAACTCATGGAGAAGATACGACAAAACTTGGAATATATATATAAAAGCAAATTCATACAAACTTCAATAAGTAAATACCACTTATCTCTAATTGCTCCCCAAGAAAACTTCTTAAAGTTCCTCTGAATCTCTTCTTTTCTTTAAGGCACATAGAATTCTCGTTCGAAGCGGTAAGGAGGAAGAAATCTCTCACTTTCCTTCCACTCTTACAATCTCTTAAAGAATTCCTCACAATACTAACCCTAAATTACACTCTCTACACTCTAATGGACACACGTGGATATCCCCCCTCTATGTTTTTCAGCCTCCAAATGTTTCTTTTAAAGTTGTAGAAGAGTTTTCAAGAGTTTCCCAAACGTCCCTTCAAAAATCGTCCACAGTCAATCTATTTGTTGAGAGAACAAACGTGCTCACCATCGGGGGCCTCGATGGCGCCATTGGTGGCCTTCTAGAATATTTAATTCTGGACTCTCAAGAAAAACCTATTGTCGGCGCTGTCGAGCTCGTCGTTTGCGCCCAAGATCAAATTTCATATTTTGGTACTTTATGCTCCAAATTCGTTTCTTTTTGCATCTGTTTGCTCCAATTACCATAATTCAACATACCTGCAACAAAATATCAAAAATACCTTTCTTTAAAGTGCAATATCATCAAAATCAGTGAAAAATTGGTATGAAAATCTCAACATATTTTCCTTTGATCAAAATTCCTCAAACTTAACTATTACTTGTCCTCAAGTAATTTTAGGACTCCATAAAAGTTATTATCTATAGCGGTAAGGTTTTAATTCAGACACACTATAAGTTTGATTTAAGTAAATATCATAGTGAGATTTTTACAAAAATTTCAAGTAATTAAATTAACTTTGTAGGTACAAGACTATCTAGTCATCAAGTTTAAGAGTTCTAGTTTTCTATTCATTTCAAGAATGACTATATATTGTAATATCAAGTCACTTAAAATATTTGAATGATAGGAACTCAATGAGAACATTACTAGTAAAAGATGTTATTGCACT